>CAJQZM010038433.1:14617-33275 GCA_907164665.1 Colias nastes | reverse complement strand
AGTTTTTCTTCAGGTTTTATACAAGCTCGCATAGGAGTATCAATGCCCTTGATTGAATTTCGTATTTTTTCCAAAAGGTTATCAAACGATTGCACCGACATCCTCGTGTAGTTAAAAAACCGGCCTGGGAATGCGCGAATATCTTTAAAATAGGTTTGGAATAAGCCTTTTGATTGTCTTTCTAGAAAAAGAGGATGAATCCAGTGTCTTTTCTTTGTTTTGCGTTTTTTACGAGATAGGTAAACAATAATTATAAGTTCTTCCACGTCCATATTGCTCGACGGAAGGATCTAGACTAAAGTATATTCCTAGGGCAGGCGGAAATTCGTACAATGACACGAAGTATTATTTTATCATCAAAATAAAACGATACCTATTGGGGTGGTAAAATTATATTTTTACAATGCTTGTCAAGCATGCTTGATCGTTTAGAACATGCTTGTCAAGCAACACATTCAGTGTACTACGGAACGTTATGGAGAGACCACGCGACACGAACAGCGCCGCCTAAACTACTGAACCAATTTTCATGAAATTTGGTATGGAGATATTTTGATACCCGAGAAAGGACATAGGCTACTTTTTATCCCGGGAAAATGACGCAATCCCGGAAATCCCACGGGAACGGGAACTATGCGGGTTTTTCTTTGACTGCGCGGGCGAAGCCGCGGGCGGAATGCTAGTAGTCTATAAATGTATGAATCTAGCTATATATTATGAAACTAACTATTATTTTATTTCTTTCAGATGTGTCGAAGGCAAAGTACCTATGACATATTATCTTCACCGGTATTAAGGTAAGGCTAATACAAACTGATCGAAGCACTCATATTGAAATTCATACGCCGCAGTCGAATTTTTGTCTGATCTTTTGTGTGAATGTATTTTCTCATGAAAGAGATAATGTTTGCGTTGCACTTAATCTATACTAATATTATAAAGCTGAAGCGTATGTTTGTTTGAACGCGCTAATCTCAGAAACTACTGGTCCGATTTGAAAAATTATTTCGGTGCTAGATAGCCCATTTATCGAGGAAGGCTATAGGCTATATTATATCATCACGCTAAGACCAACAGGAGCGGAGCAATGCGGGTGAAACCGCGGGGAACACCTAGTGGTGGATATTTTAAAAAGATATAAGAGTAATTTCAGCATTGAGGAATTGAAGAAAAAAATTAATTTGTTACGAACAAATTTTAATCGAGAACATACAAAATATAAAAATTCTATTAAGTCTGGAATGGGAGCAAGTGAAGTTTATAGCCCAAAATTGTTTTATTACAACGACTTAATGTTCATAGCAGACGGAACGGAAATCTCGCCAACAATCAGTTCGGAAGGATCACAAGTAAGTTCCCCTTCTTATCATGTTACACTATTATGTACTACGCAGTATTCAAGCATCTATTTTGCCATGGAACTGCTCCTGTTGTATTAAAATATTCGCAAAACTCATCTCGGAGTCGGACTGCTTTGGCTTCAATAGTAGGATTTCCCCTTAACCTTGGTGTAGGGATCAACTCTTGTGATTCTGTTCTCCACGAGCCTGGCCTAATTTCTCCTGTATTAATATTTTCAAAATCAACGTCATTATTTCGAATGTATTTTTCTGACTTTGACAGATAATTATGTAAGTAAAGTAAGGTCATACAGTTAGTAAAGCGTGGGAGGATACGACAGTGAAATCTGCAAAACAAGCCTTTTTAGAAGGCTTGTCAACGGGAGCCAAGAATCCAACAGGCAAAGGAAATCGTTTAATTGTCGTACACATAGGAAGCGAGAAGGGTTTTCTGCCAGGAAGTCTGTGGATTTTTGAAAATAAAGCGACAGGGGATTACCACGATACCATGAACGCCGAAGGTTTTGAAAAATGGTTCGAAGATATTTTAAAAAAAGTCGAACCAAATGCTGTCATCGTGATGGACAATGCAAGCTATCATTCGAGACGTCAAGAACGATTGCCGGTCACAAGCTGGAGAAAACTTAATATTCAAGAATGGCTTTCCTCAAAAAACGTCGCATATGAAGAAAAAGAAACTAAAACGGAATTACTTGCAAAAGTAAAAGATGTAAAAGATAGGTATCAATCCTATGTCACAGACGAAATGGCAAAACAGGTTGGCATTGAAGTGCTACGCTTGCCGCCGTACCACTGCGAGCTTAACCCTATTGAGCTGGTGTGGGCGGATGTAAAAAACTACGTAGCCCGAAATAACACAAGAAAAACTGTGTCGACCACGTGATAAAGGTGGAAACGAAACTATATGGACTTGACCATGCAGTGGATAAAACTGTGGACAATTTCATTATTAATGTGACTGATTCTTCCACGTCTTCGTCATCAGAAAACGATAGTGAAACCAGTGACGATGAAGGAAATTCACCACTACATTAATTTCAAATTATATAAATATACAAGTATTATTAATTAATTTGCTTTTATTTTAATAAAAAATGTAGATTCTAAAATATAGCAAATTGGAACATAACACAATGCTAGGGTTTGCAATTAGAATATTCGAATATTCATTTTATTCGAATATCCGGTCCAATTTCAAATTCGAATAATTCATTTAAATTGTCCGAATATTCGAATAGTTAATAAAGTAATAAAGGTACTTATATTTTTTTGATTCCAAGTCCAACCCTGTCCTTGAGTACCACCCTGTTGTGTCCTTGTACTCGTTCGTTCACTCAGTCACCAGTCGTCAGTCGTCACTCACTCACCGCAGCGACAGTGCGCGAACGCATAATAAGTGAGAGTTGTGTTGTGTGTTGTGTTATTGTTATTAACTGCGCGTGGCGACATTCACGTAAGTATTTTAGACAAACCTAATTAATTCCACAAATTATTACTATAAGTAGTGTAGAAATAGGAATTTCGGCTCAATAGTATATAGGTTGGTTAGGTTCGATTAGGCTAACCTTCCTGTTTCTACACTAATTGTATTACTTTACAACGGTTTTCTGCATTCCTGTCGTAGCACTCGTAGCGTACGTATATATATACCTACTTACGCTATTGATTTGGTTAATCGAGCGAGCCGTGCGTGCGTGATGTAAACAGTTACGATTTTTAAAATATTAGATTGTTGTGTGTCAGTGTGACATTTAAACTATTTAAATTTACAAACAGATTTATATTTATAAATAACTACTTTAAATTTGTTCTGATTACAGTTCCTGCATTGAAAGCCGTCTGTCTAAGACAAAATAAAACAGTGATGGCGAGTGGAAGTGGAGACAAAGTTGAATTCAAAGAGTACACCAAACGATCTAAAGACAAAAAATCCGTGTGGCAACACTTTTTGCGTGCTGAAGGTGGTTCGCAAGCAAAATGCAAGATCTGCAAAGTAGTATTGTCAAACTCTATGTCAACGACTCCTTTGGACATACATCTGCAAAAGAAGCATTCCATATTTGTAAAAGGACAGATCAATCATTCTGATGAGGTTACAGTTACTGCAAGTGGGAGCAAAGAGAATTCCAGTGAAGTACAGCAGAAGAAAAGGCGACTCACGGATTATTTCAAATCTGAAGATAGCGCCGAAGACATGATCTCCATGTTGGCAGCTTTAGATGGTCTGTCATTTTTTCGTATATGTACATCCAAAACGATATGTAAGCTATTCAATAAAAGCGGATATAAGTTACCTGAGTCTCCCCATACAATAAAGAAAATTGTCATCACCCAAAGCAACAAACTTAAGGCAGAACTAACAAAGGAATTAAACCTTCTGAAATCTTCGGATATAAAATTCACCATCACTCTCGATGAGTGGACGTCGTCCCAAAATGTTCGGTATATGAACGTCAACGTTCATTCACAGAAATTAAAACGCAAATCGTTCAGAAACCTGGGTTTAGCCAAACTGACAGGAAAGGGCACAGCAGATAACTGTCTCAACATTCTGAAAAGAAAAATTGCTGATTATAATCTATCATTAGATGATGATATAATTTGCCTGGCATCTGATGGAGCGAGCGTTATGTGTGCCCTAGGTCGAAAGACCAATGCATTTCATCAACTATGCTTAGCGCATGGGATACAACTGGCAGTAATTGATGTTCTTTACAAGAAAAATAAAACCATTCCTGGAGTTTCGGTTATTCCTGATCCTGAGTCAGAAGACAGCGATAAGACTGACACTGATACTGATGAGACTGACACTGACCAAGCAAGCGACAATGATGAACTGGACAGAGCTGGATTTGATGTGACCATTGAATATGCCAGCACTTCAACGAACAGACTTGCGCTTGCGAGAAGCTTCAAAGATGTTATAAGCAAAGTTCGAAAAGCTGTGATTTTTTTTCGTTCATCTCCTACTCGAGCAGAAACCTTATACAAATATGCTTCGGAGGAAGGAAAGAAAGGCTTGCGTCTAATACTTGATTGCAAGACACGTTGGAGCAGCCTTGCTGACATGTTGTCCCGGTTTCTAACACTGAAAGTTGTAGTCCAGAAAGCGTTGATTGATTATGACAACCATATCTCATTTTCAGAAGAAGAGATGAGGCGACTCGAAGAACTCTCCAACACAATGAATGTGATCAAGGCTACTGTTGAAGTTCTGTGTGAAGAAAATGCCAACCTGATAATGACAGAAACAGCGTTGAAGTTTATGATTGAGAAACTTGGTGAAATCCAAAATGACGTGAGCCGTGATCTCTTAGTATCACTGAAACAAAGAATTGGAGAACGACGACTACCAGAGCTGAGCGGCACTCTCAAATACCTGGATAATTCTGCAAAATTTTACAATGAAGGGAGATCTTCATATCCATTTGAAAATCCCCATAATATGGTGGTTAAAAACACAATCATTAAATTGAACAGCTACTTCAAGTCATCAATAGACTCTGAAGACCGTAGCCTCAGCAGCAGCCCACGAGTACAAACAGAGAGTACAGAGACAGAAAGCAATGATGAGAACAGTATGTCTATGAAAGATCAGCTCCGCCGTAAGCTACAAAATGACGCAGCTGAATCTTTACAGCTGCGACAGTCCGGAGAAGAGGTCTTGGATCTTGGCACTAAAATCCAAGTGGAGATGGGTCTCTTTGACGGCGGTGGACAACGTGGTACACATTTAACCCGAGCATATAATTTACTGCTCTCCATTCCACCCTCCAGTGTCGAAGCCGAGAGGGTGTTTTCTTCGGCGAGTTACTTGTGTAACCGCTTAAGAACAAAAATGAATGCCGATACTTTGGACGCTCTAAGCTTTTTGCGCTCATATTATCAAAGTTTAAAATGATTGCTTGATTGATTTGTTGATTGTTAATTTGTAATGCTAATTATTGGTTATGTTTGAGTCTAAAATAAATACGATTTTGTTTTGATTATAAAACTTAACTGAATGTTATGTAAAATGTAACCAAAGTTCCTATTCTAGTTCTAGTGAAGATAAATATTGATATAGTAGTTGAATGTTAAGTTTTTTTCTGATTACCTATCCAAAGCATCATCAGTATCATCATATCCCTAAGCTAACCTAAGACGCCTAAGACTTACCTATGTTTACTGTGTAAAACGATAATTAATGTGTTTTTTTTATTAAAAAACAATAAAACTAATTACAATACTTGATTTTATTTGAATAGAATTTATGCGGCAATAAATCTAAACCCCAGTATAGCTGCTCATGATTGTGTTGAATTGATATTTCATTATTTTCAATAAATGATTCGAATATCCGAATATTCGAATATTTAGCTCTAGAAGTATTCATTTTATTCGAATAGTAAAATTAAACGAATAGTGCAAACCCTACACAATGCTGAATTAATAGTAATACATACGTACCTAAAAGCTAAAAGTAAATAATTCACTAATTTCATAAGATGTTACTAAAATATTTATTATTATTTTTATTATAAAACACTTAGAAGTTAGAACCTAAGAGCAGAAGTGGTCTAACATTTTTTTTTTTTGTTGTAAATTGTGTCATACCTACAGCTTACTGCAAAGTAAGTTAGATATAATCAAGTCAAAGTCAAAGTGTTATGTAATGTAGGTTACTGAAATAAAGATTTTCACTTTCACTTTCACCCTTTAATAATGTTCTCAGGTTACACAAAGGTTGGTTACCCCTGTTAGGTCATTGTAGGAATTTCCACCTGCCCTAGGAACATACTTTAGTCGTTGATTGGCTGTTATAACTGGCTAGGCAAATATTCTGGCTGCCGCAGCCAGGCTGCCTAGTGCGCGGGGGCTCTTATAGTGACGGTGCGAGACGTCTCGTTCGATGTTAGTTTTATAATGTTACCTAACGCGCCCGAAAGTTTATTGGGGATGAACTTTATTCAAGACGCTGGTATGGTATTTAACTTTGATAGCGGTGTTTGGTTTATGAGGCATTATAAGGCGCCTCAGTCGATTCTTTTCGAAAATAGGACGGTTCAGTCGTCATTGTATTGTTCATCCGTGAGTCTTCGTGGGGACGAAGGATCTCGTCTGAATTCGGATGAACGTGACGGACTATCATCTCACCTCCTTAATACGAATGAGAATGTTTTTACTCCAGGGGGAGGACCCACCGAGTCTGCTATACATCGTATTGATACGGGAGATGACAGCCCATAGCAAGCCCTCCGTATTGGGTTACGCCCGCAAAGAAAGAAAATTTTGTAGCGGATGCTCTTAGTCAATCAGTGACTGAGGATACAGATAATAAAGATTCTGAAGAATCAAATTGGTTATACCGGAGTCTTTACGTGACGAACTTATGAGAGTTCCATGATTCGCCTACAGCATACATATGGGCGTGGAACGTACTCTTACTTATGTGACACAGTAAAACTAAAACTAAATGGCTGCTCTCAAAGGATTACTAATACATACTTATTGTAAATTTTAGGAGGAGATGATGCTGAGTTATTCCGAAATAGAAAAGGCTACATGTCTGTCAATATGCAAACAATAAGTACTGCAAATTTATTGATAACAAATGTGGTGGCCCGCTGGCCTGGATCAAGTCATGATGCTGCAATTTACGAAGGCTGTTGTTCATATATTAAGTTTGAAGCAGGTGAATACAGGGGAAATTATTTGTTAGGAGACAGTGGATATCCATTAAAGGTAAAATAAAAGGAATGCTTTTATTTAGGTATGACAGATCAATTTATTATATCTATCAATCTTTCTTTTCATTATGCACACCAAATAAATTTTGTAAAGAGATGGGCATCTCTGACACAAATAAGAAAACTGTATTATGTTGCTAAAACTTCTGCATAATTTCATAGCATGTCATGTTTTATATTTTCAGAGCCATCTTCTGACTCCTTATCTTAATCCTGCTACCCGAGGACAGCAAAAATATAATGATGCTCACATAAAAACCAGAAATGTTGTTGAGCGGCAATACGGAGTCCTAAAGACAAGATTTCTTGTGTTAGCTGTGGGCATCAGACTACAACTCATGACATCTATTCATGTTGGCATGTTGTGTGTTACATAATGTATGTATAATTAGAAAGGAAAGTGAACCAATAAACGATGGTTCTATTCCAAATTTTCTTTTTGGATGAACTAATCAACAATGGACAAATTCCCCGTCCATCTCCGCAAACGATAATAGGAAAACACTCGCTCCCAAGGCCATCAACATGAAATCACGTAAACGTAAGATGTCACCGGACTCGCCGCTGCAGCCACCTTCACCACGAGGACCAGTCGCGGCAGTAAAAGAAATTCTTTTGAACGACGATGTGTTTCTTCACATTTCGCAGTTTCTACGTTTTGGCGACTTCCGCAATTTTATATTCGCGCTGTGGCCCAATCTCAACGTATCCCGGGACATTCGGAGGGAAACTGTGGGCCCTGTCTACACAACGTACTAACGTTCCCTTCATAGACGGCAAGACACTGGACATCGAGTACAACTGTGATCCCTGGCGGAAGAAGGAAGAACGCGTCCTTGTCAATATCGACTTTTCGTCACCTGTATTCGGTGGAATGTCCCTCCGAAGCTGCCCAAGTTTACGACCGAGTATGAAGAACTTTGTCAGAATGCACGTCCACGTCCGTACCTTAATGTTACGGCCAATCTAATGTATGGAGGAATACTTTCTCGCATTTTGGTATTTTCATGTCGTATATTATTTTCTATTGTTGTCAAAAGCTTGTCAAACGTAGACATTTTCATGCGAAAATAATCCACAAATTTTTCCTCATGTTGTCGCATGACACGGTAAAGGGTAATGAACCCGCCAAACTCATTTTTATCTTGTATAATTGGATGAACCCAGTAAAGTCTCTAGTTTTTTGTTTCCTTTTTTATTTTGTTATAATAATAATATGCAATTATCATTCTTTTTTGCTTTGTAGTTAACATTTATATATAAATAAACGAAACTCACTGATTACACTTGTTATTACTTGCGCGCCCTACGCCCGACTGTCGACTGCACGAAAAGAATCGTGTCGTGTACACGTTTCCATTGGTCTTGTCTGCGGAAGACACGAAAAGTTTTCGTGTGTGGAACAGACAAAATTCTTGTCGTCTACACGAAGAATTTGTCTTGTCTGCCGCAGGAACGGCAAATTTTCTTAGCGTGTACAAGCGCCCTTATAGTTTTATAACATTTTATATGTTCGTTTGTGGCCAGTGCCGGGAATAGTATACTCTTTTAAGAACAAATAATGTTTACGTCGCATTAAAGTTTGTAATAGTGTATCTTAGTTTGTAAGTTTTTATGGTAAGAACACCGCGCAAAATCTGCAATTATTTCTTCGTTTATAAGAGCTTCAGTCTGTATCCATTAGTCGTGTTTAAGAAGTCACACGGCGCCGGGAAAATGGTACGCTTTGTAAAAGTATGTCTTAGCTTTTCTAGAGTTAAAACAATGACATTATAGTTTGTAGTGCAATGACGTTATAGTGTATCTTAGTAGATTCTACGTTAAGAACACATTTAGTTTGTTATGCTTTTTTAATTTACAATTAACAGAGGAACAAAAATTGTCTTAGCTTTTAATTTTGACGGTACATCGTAACGCGTTTGTTTGTAAGAGTTTGTCTTAGTTTATAGTCTCTGACCTCACAAGTCACAGCCCATCACCAAAGATTATAATTTTGGTTTGGCGGCGTCACTCGCGTCCGTAGGTTTTAACCACCTAATTATATTATAGGCCTGCCCTACACATGCCCCCCGGGTGGTGCTAAACGAGTGACTCACTGGCCGGAGGGCTGCTAAATAATACTCCTAGGTGATGGTATGTGCGCAGCATCACCTAGTACTGGGGATGGGGCCGATGAGGCCGCTGTGGAGCCGAAACCGCCTGCCAGCATGCGTACTGCAAACTGGAGGGAAAAGGAGGAGATGATGGAGGCAAGTTTAGAAAAGAAACTACCCCAGGAGGGTACCACCAAAAGTTGAGAATCCCTCTTCCAGAATCCGAAGGAAGGCCGAACACGGCAGGCCAAGAAAGCCTCGAAAAGGGGCAAAGGGCGAGGGGCTGCAGCAGCTGGGGTCTGTGCGGGTACAGCTTCAGCAAGAAGGACTTTAGCGGATATGACAGCCGCTAGGAAAGCCTTGTCGCGCGTTAGAAGGGAATCGGAGCTCGAGGCTAGCGAAGAAACGCTGGTCTCCCGAGCCTCTCGAGCCGGTACCTCTTGCGCTGGGGAATCTGGGGACGGACGTATTGTCGAAGATTCCACCGCAGCCCTCCAACGTCGTATAGAGGAGAACCTGGATGCCATCGAGCAGGTGCGTGCAAAATCGTCCAACCTAAGGGTGGCGTTTAAACGTTCCCTTAAGGATGCTTCGGAGACGATTCAAAAAGCGGTGGTGCTTCTTGCACAGCGAACTGCATCGGAGGAGACGCGGCAGCTGCAAGCTGCGAACACTCGCTTACAGGCGGAAATCGAGGGCCTCCCAAAAGAGGTGGGAGAACTGAGGGCCATCATAGGGGCCGCACAGCCCATGCAAACGCAACGAGTGGACACTGATCTGACCGCGGAGATTTTGCGGCAGGTTGGGGGAATGATGAACGCCCGGTTGGAAGCGCTGGAGGAGCGCCTCCCTCCAAAAAGACGTGTAAGGCCTCATCAGGCCCATCTCACGGGGGAAAATAGCACATGACCCCCCCCCCCCCCCCCAAAATCATGTCAGTCCATGTGCAAAACACCCTGTATAATCTTCATAAGTCTAAACCACTGGGTTTCCATTTTCAACCAACACCTGATATTTTATATCAAACAATAAGCCCAATAGATCCTAACAGTCCTAATACAGCTAAAACTAAGAGCCAAAAACAATTGGGTATACTTGAAAATGGTAACAAACGAAATCCCATTTCTATAAATGGAATTGATGTCTTATTACTAAATACTTGTGCTTTCGATTCCCTTATACATATATAAGCGATAGCTGGAAAAGATGATTCTATTGTTGCTATATTTATATCAGTAGAAATCTACTGGTTGGAAAGGCAAGATTAGTTGATGGTGTTTATATAAACTTAATGTTGAAAATAATCACAGCTGTTTGCATACAACAACCTACAGTGTGAATAGCCAACTGTGGCATCGAAGAATGGGCCACTTGAACAGTTGTGATTTTACAAAAATGAAAAATGGTGCAATAATTGTGGGTATAGATATCAAGGACAACGCTGTTGTTGATAAAGGTCCACTATATCACATGAAACCAAAATGTAACAACACGAAAATGTAAATTAATGTTGTAGGTTTTGGCAGTTTTAAGCTTTTATGCATGTGGCTCTTATCAGAGAAATGTTACCATGTCCCAGCCAACATTGAGTAAATGTTTGCATGATGTTACAAATGCATTTAACACCAAAGAAATACTTCGTGGAGCGCAGCTTGTACTTAGATATACATAGAAAATAATACAATAATTAATGTACATCTTTTCAGTTATGTGATTTCAAATTAAACATAATGTATGTAGATGCATCATTGGGTGGTGCATCACATGATTCCTATGTTTGGAACCATTGCCCAAAAAAGTTCTACTTACAAAGACTCTAACATAATGAGCATTGCTGGCCCTTAAGTTTGTACACATTTTTTTTCATTAAATACTAAATCTTCATTTAATTTCTGTGAGCATAATATGAAGTATGCATAGAGTACAAAATATTATACCTGTTTTTAGGTGACTCAAGATATGCGCAACGGCCCTGGATGATGACACCATTATTGGGAGCAGGACACCTGAAGAAAACTATACCAACCTTCATTGCCGTGTCAGGAATTCTGTTGAACGGTGTACGGTTTGTTGGTTCATAGAGTACTTCATCATGATCCAGTTTCTGCTTTTAAATAGTGAATGCATGTACTGCACAACATTGCAAATATGCAGAATGCCGAAATACCCGAAATACATGCTTCTGATGCTGGAAGTGATTTCAAGTCTCAGGATTTAGGAGACGATACTATAGTTGAGGTTATACAAGATCTTACCAGAGAACAATTAGTACAGAGACCATGGAATTCAAGAAGATAATATGATAATTATTAGTTTGCTTAAAAATGTATTGTTGTACTGTACTTATGCTGTACTTATGTTGCAGACCAAGAGCTAAGCTAAGTTAGTTTAGCTTAGCTCGCATAGCTGACGCAGTTTTCCATACTTGTGTGCAGACCGCAAACTATGTGAACTAAGCTATGTGAGCTAACTAAAATATGCGAAGCTATGTTAGTTGTGTATGCCGATGCGCAGTTACGCGAGCTAAGCTATGTCCCTCCCGCCTTCCCCGCACGCCCTTCGCACATCCTTCGCCAGTGCTGTCCAGTGTCCTTTGTCGTACGCACGGTCGTTTCGTAGGGAATATGAAGCAATTTATCGGAGTTGTTAAACAATTTCCTGTGTTATGGAACACACAGTTAAATGTCTATCACAATTTAATTTATATATCTTATATAATAATTATAAGTCAGTATTAGTCTTCTTTTTCTATGTGTAACGTATTCAGCATCGGAACTTTCTTCATCGATTATATTCATAGCAAGCGCCTGACGTCCCTCTAACTGAACTCCGCAACACTAACTGAGCTTTGGCTTAGCTCTTTGTGTGCACGCCATTTATTTCTATCTTAGCTTAGTTTGGCTTAGCCTAGCTTCCCTAGCTTAGCTTTGGAATAGCTTACGGCCGAATACTGAAACGCCACTCAAATCTCAAACTCATCTAATTGCAACTTAAAGTTAAGCATCCCGTAAATTTAACTGCTATACACAAACGCCACTCAAGCAATTTGAAACCGTGATTAGGCAAGCAGTCCTCAAATGTTTACATAATGGCAACATCCTGCTAGAAAAATTGTTATCAGCAGGTTCTCTATTACAAAATAATTTAGGTCACGTCTTGTATTCGTTTTACGCAGTCTTGTTTGAATGAATATTTTCCATATCTATAAATTATTTGAAATGTATCAGCATAATGTAATTATGGTTTGAATTACTATTCAAATCATATGTCTTTTACGTAAAAATAAGTTAAATATTTATTTAAGACGTCTTAAAAAAAGAAAATTTTCTGGATACGTTTGACGTAGATTGGAACGTCAAGTGTCATTTCATCGTCAAGTGTAATGACATTGTTACGCGCGATAATTTAAACATTTCATTAGTGGAGTGAATTTCATTTGACCATTATTTTATTATTAAAATCCTAATAACTGATTCACGATGGAGGATAAGAAGAAACGTGGATCTAATTATACACCTGCTGAGAAAGATATGCTCTTGGAAGTGATAAAAAAGTAAGTACTTACCCACATGAACAATAAAATACTATATTATTCTTTACGTAGCATGAAATACTTTGCTCATATGCACCCCTATAACATACAGAACCAGGGCAACTGTTGTCTGTAACTAGTGATAATGAATGTGTAACCCTTGTGACCACGTATCATCTGAAAATCTCAACTTATAAATAGTTTATTACAAGTACTTTTTAGGGTACTGTGGCTAAAAGGTAAAACGGAACCCTATTCATGAGACTTCGCTGTCTGTCCGTCCGTTCGTTCGTCTGTCACCAGGATGTATCTCATGAACCGTAATAGCTAGATAGTTGAAATTTTCAGAGATTATGTATTTCTGTTGCCGCTATAACAACAAATACTAAACACCAGAACAAAATAATTATTTAAGGGGGCTCCTATACAACAAACATGTATTTTGCTTGTTTTTGTAGATGCTAGAAAAAAACCGGGCACAGTTTTTTTTCTACAAGGACCAATACAATGAGCATTCACACATACTCAATAATTTACAATCAATCAATCAATTCATTTATTTCAAACATAGTCCATAGGTACATTATAGCATAATTAAAATTAAAATGAAATAAAACATAGAAATTAAACATTTAATTAAATACAAAATAATACACAAACAACATCAGACAAACACAATATATAAATAATGTCAAAATACAGATACCAAGTTTAATTTTTCACTCTCCATGTTAATAATTATATCAATTTTCTTTCAGATATCAAAATATTATTGAGAACAAAGAGACCAACGCTCACATGATACTGAAGAAGTGAGAGGCTTGGGAAACAGTATGCCAGCAGTATAATACTGTTGCTGTGAGCGGCTCCAGAACCTGGCAACAGCTCCGTCACCTCTATGAGAACCTCAAACAGAGGTCTAAAAAGAACATAGCTAAAGCAAATGTAGGCTTGATTTTATAAGGTATCTATTTTATCATATAACATACCTAAATATTAATTTATTTTTATTATATTTTTTAAGCGGCTTCAGTACTATGAGACTACTGGCACTGACAGCATGAGAGATGTGAAAACAAAGGCATCATTAGATAAGGTTTGTTTAAATTAAATATTTGTAAAGAAGTAGGACCTTACTGAATATTTCCTCATAATATTTTCTTTATTTTTATAGAAAGAAATTTATCGTACTGGTGGTGGAGCATACAAAAGTGTATTGACAGAACAAGATGCACAAATTCTAGCCATGGTTGCTCCTCAAATTCAACCATTACCTAATCCCTATGATGATGCTGCAGCATATTTTGGTTTGTGGAATATCTGCTTTAAAATCAAAGGAATTGGCATTATTGAAATAAATTTTGAAAACTTAGAAATGCCAAATTAGAAACCAAACACCTCATGAACAAGAGCAAAATGAAAATGAATCTGTACAAAATAAAAATGCAGTTTTGGAAATTGAGACTACAGAAACTAAAATCTAAATCTTAATAAACCTATAATTAAGTGGAAAAATGTGTATTTATTAAATTGGTCCTTACTATGAAGTTTTGATTGGTCTCAAGCCCTATAGGTTGTTGTACCATAAATTCCTCCTCAACATAGGGTAAGGAAATATCCTCGTCCCAAAGTTCATCCGATCGTGACAAGGCAATATTATGAAGCACTGCACATGCTACAATGACCGGTGGGATATTTTTTATTTTTAGGCCCATGCCTTTTTGAAGGCAAGGAAATCTTCTTTTCAGAACACCGAAGAGCCTCTCCACAGGATTTCTGGTGCTTATTTGGGACCGATTGTAAGCTTCTTCAGCAGCTGTCCTTGTATTTATTAATGGGGTAAGTAAATAAGGACGACATGGATAACCACTGTCCCCAAGAATAATACCTGTCCCAAAGTCCCCACGCTCTAATTGGGCACACAGTGGTGAATCGTTAAATATGGTACTGTCATGCACAGAACCTGGCCATCTAGCAATAATATTCCTAATGCGCAGTCTTGCATCGCACACCATTTGCACATTTAATGAAAAATAGCCTTTTCTGTTCCGATAAATTTCAGATTGGGCCCCTCCTGAAAATAAATTATAGTTGTATTATGTGACAATAAAGCTAACTTTTACTATGTATAGTACTGTTAATGGTAATGTTACACAGACTTATCTGCTGTGTAATATTAGCATTATTAATCAAACATAAAATTTGGGGATATGATTAACAGTGAAGTTAGCAAGCACATACCTGGAGAATTAATTTTGATATGAGTGCAGTCAACAGCTCCCACAACTCGCGGAAATCCTGCTATTGCAAAGAACTCATTGGCCACAACTGGAAATTCTTCATGTGTTGGCATATTTATAAATCTTGACTTCAAGCTGGCTATTTTGGCCGTCACTCTATGCACTATTCTATGGACCGTTGGTTGTTCAACCTCAAAAATATCGCCTATTACGCGTTGATAGCTGCCTGTTGCATAATAACGGAGAGCTATGAGAATTTGGTCCACTGGCTGTATGGCTCGGTTTCTTTTTGTTAACGGCTTGATGGTACTACCGAAAACAGAGTCCAAATATAAAACTGTTTCTTTCGAGAGGCGAAACCGTGAAACAAACTCCATGTCGTGGTACTTTTCAAAAGCGTTTAACTTTTCTTCATTTCGACGGCTTACGCTTGGTCTTTCGTGATCCGAAAGCGAAGATAATGATGATAAAGACATTTTATCACTTTTCTATACGAGGAATCCAAGTTTTAATAGATTTGTTTTGATTTGAGGGACCTTGCGACCGTTCTCAAATCTAAGGGCTGCTCAAATCAGTTTGACAGTTCATTTGACAGTTAAATAGTCTTGAGTAGCGTTCCTGTATACGAATTTTAAACTAAGTGGACTTTGAGCACAACTTAATTTAATGTGCACTTAAATTTGAGAGATACTTAAAATTGACTTTTGAGAATACGAAAACAAAGTTCAAGAGCTGCTCAAACGTTTAAGCAGCCCTTAAATATTTGAGTGGCGTTTCAGTATTCGGCCGTTAGTTTTCTGTCTGCAACTGGCATACAGTACGAATATATATGTGGAATTGCACTGGCTCACTCCTACACTCATTATTTAAAAACCATAGTAGAATGAAAGTCTCATCTGATTTTTCATAAGAACCTTTTGACATTTTTATAATGTTATTATACTAATTAACTTCTATTACATTGTAACTTGCATATGGGAACACAATATGTCCTGAAATATTTTTTTTTAATTTATTATACAAAAGTACTGTTTAATCAAGAAATTACAGGATACTGAGACTGATTGGGCATCATGTACAGAAGAAAGAAGATCCTATACTGGAAATGTTTTTATGTGTCAAGTGCAGCCATATCTTGGAACTAAAAGGCAGCAAACTATTGCTCTGTCGACTACCGAGGCAGAATACATGTCTATCTCAGCTGCGATTCAGGAGGCTCTGTGGCTGAGACAATTACACTATCCTCCTGACACTGGTTTTATCTTAAACTTACTAGGAGGGCCCTAATAATCCATATTGTGTAAAATTTAGAAACGAAATAAACTATTTTTATTATTTTTTTTTTTTTTTTTACTGTGAATGGTGGCCTTCCACTAAGGCTAGCAGTATAATCTTATTATGTGATAATCAAAGTGCAATTAAACTTACAGGTAATTCGCTTATCATACTGGGAGCAAGCATATTGATGTCACCGCTACATACGAG
Organism: Colias nastes; assembly: GCA_907164665.1. Taxonomy (NCBI): domain Eukaryota; kingdom Metazoa; phylum Arthropoda; class Insecta; order Lepidoptera; family Pieridae; genus Colias; species Colias nastes. The sequence continues at coordinate 16,835 of CAJQZM010038433.1, read as the reverse complement.
ACAAGGTCAAGTCTGGTGACATCCACGTTGAATATATACCTCACCAAAGCCTTGACAAAATCGAAGCATCACAGTTCCTGCATGCCGAGACAAATGGCTGACGCTTCTCATCTATTCTATTCCTACAAACATACAATATCGTCCATCAGATGGTAGCCAAACGTACCGGAGTGATCGAACGCTTCAAAAATAGCAATTATTTTCTATGAATTCTTTAATGTCACGATGGTATCAAACAGAAATAAGAGAAATTCTGGAGTTTTGAAGTTTTAGTGATGGAACCGAGACAACGAACGAGTCCAGAACAGTTCTCCGTTCTTTTAGATTTTATGGAGAGGTAAAATTATTACATCCCTTCAACATACCCAAATAGCCGCTTACCTCGACTTCACTTTATTATTTATTTTTGCCAGATGAATCCCTGGTACTTCTACAATAACATACAACATTATGTAACAGACACGGAGATATCTCGGGACCCCAGCCAGGTCCTCAAGGAAGAGCGAGAAGCGACCAATTATGGACTAAAGTCACAACTCTGTTGAACTCTCTAGGCGGAGGTGTTCAGAGATCTTGAGATAAATGGCGAAAAGTTTATGTAACAGACACGGAGATATCTCGCGACCCCAGCCAGGTCCTCAAGGAAGAGTGAGAAGCGACCAATTATGGACTGAAGTCACAACTCTGTTGAACTCTCTAGGCGGAGGTGTTCAGAGATCTTGAGATAAATGGCGAAAAGTTTATGTAACAGACACGGAGATATCTCGCGACCCCAGCCAGGTCCTCAAGGAAGAGCGAGAAGCGACAAATTATGGACTGAAGTCACAACTCTTTTGAACTCTCTAGACGGAGGTATTCAGAGATCTTCAGATAAATGGCGAAAAGTTAATGTTCACTTTTTGTTATTAATTACTACCTTTTATCCCCAGCTTCGTACGTTGTTTAGGCGTACTTAAGCCTAAACAACTGCCATCACTGATTCTGATTCAGATTATGAAGTATGGTACCAATATTGTTAAATAATAAGTTTATCTATTTAGATTTGGGCAGACTAGAAAACAAAATCAAAAAAAAAGTACCTAAAATTAAAACACCAGAATAATAGTACTGGTGGTGGTCCAAACAACAGACATTATTTAACAGCTTTGGAAGAAAAAGTGGTTCGCAAGAATTGTGGCTCTTATCGCTACGGGTCTGCGTTCAAGGGAAATGATGAAATATGAACGCATTTAATATTTCTTATCATTATTATATTATGAACGCATCTATTTAATGTTGTACTCGTAGATGTCGCTGTAACCTTTCTCTTGATTACACGATCTGCCAATTGTAAATGGTTGTCTTTTATTTAACTAAATCCTCTTTTTAGCTACCTATCCCCCAACATATTTCATGACGCAGCAGCTGTATAGGCCCATTTGATTCCGCTTCTTGAATTTATTCAGAAACATGCGCCCACTCTACATATAATATCTTTTTCAGCTGGAAGCCAATACAGAAACTTTAAAATGTTTTTATCATTACTGCTTTACATTGGAGTTTTACAAATATAAAACATATAACATGGAATTTCACTGAAGCGGGGCACGGTAGAGGTGCCCCTGATGGAATCGGCTGTATTAAAGCGATCTGTGACTAAAAGATATACCGCATTTATCTATATTCGTCGAATTCTTAAAAGAACATCTTAATAATGTTATTATAGCCACAATTACAGAGTATGCAATTTTCGAGAAGGATTTGTTGCTGCCCAAAAATTTGCAACATTTCAAAGGTACACAAAAAGTCTATCAAATTGTACGGAACTTAAATAAAAAAGCAATTAGCAATTAGGTTGCACTTAGAAAAAGTTATACATTATTAATCATTATCCTAACAATATACATGATAATATTCATTACCTCATGTTAAATTCAGTATCATGAGGATGACTATATTACCTATAATTGAGTCCTGTACATTAGTATAAATTGGGGAAAGAACGGAAAAAAATAAACATTAACGGACAAACCATCACGCTATACACCATGTAAAAGAGTAACACGGGTGATTCGGGTGCGGCTGATCGGCGAAAGGCCGAGGAGTTTCAAAAGCAGCGAGAAGAAGAAGCAGAGAGGCGTAAAATCGACAACGAGCGAGAAGAAAGGAGGCGGCAAAAAGAGTAGCAGCAGCGACGGGACCTCCATTTAATGGCGTACGCACTGGCGTTACAATCGCA
>CAJQZM010038433.1:0-14607 GCA_907164665.1 Colias nastes | reverse complement strand
CGACGGGACCTCCATTTAATGGCGTACGCACTGGCGTTACAATCGCAGAAGCGGAACAGGCCAAGGAATGCTTGCACGAAGTGAAATCAAGTGAAGTAGGTTAAGTAGTTAAGTTACAGTCATCGTCTATAATAAACGACGGGACCTCCGTTTAATGGCGTACGCATTGGCGTTACAATCGCAGAAGCGGAACAGGCCAAGGAATGCTTGGACGAAGTGAAATCAAGTGAAGTAGGTTAAGTAGTTAAGTTACAGTCATCGTCTATAATAAACGACGGGACCTCCATTTAATGGCGTACGCACTGGCGTTACAATCGCAGAAGCGGAACAGTCCAAGGAATGCTTGGACGAAGTGAAATCAAGTGAAGTAGGTTAAGTAGTTAAGTTACAGTCATCGACTATAATAAACTTTAAATAGATTTGTGTTGTTCGCATTTATATGAAACAAAATAATATTTGTGTAATGTAGATTCGAAACCTTAAATATTAATTGGTCAAGATAATCATCATTTGTTATTACCTTTAGCGATTAAAATAGGAAATTGTAGGAAATTGGAATGAGCCTTGACTATGGACTTAGAGGCTGTAAAAGTTTGTCCCTATTTGACCGCAAGTGCCTTGTATTTTAAAACTAAACTTACGTGGGACAATTTTATCTTGTACGACCTTGTTACCCACCAATCATCTTGCTATTGGTTTGATGAAACGTGCGCCGATCTTACGGCTAGTACTTTTGCGTCGTTCATTATAGACTATCTCGAAGGACATCGCTTTCCTAAAGTTATGCCCATATTTATTTATTCTGATGGATGCACGTATCAAAACAGGAACACCATTTCAGCAAACGCATTGTTAAACACAAGCATTGAACACAATGTGTCTATAATTCATAAATATTTGAAGCCCGGTCACACGCAGATGGAATGTGACTTGGATAACGGCTCAGATCCTTATTTATCCCCAGAACAAAGTGGTGGGAGGACGGCAACAAACCATTGCAGGTGGATGATATGGTTTTAGTTGTTGGTCCGAATTCTCCTAGAAATACTTGGCCGAAAGAACGCATAACCTTCTTCTTCTAATCTTCTGCTTAATAGATGTGGAAGACCACGAAACAATAGGGTGACAGAGCTGGAAGTTATGTATATGTGCTGGGGCACAGTCAAGCCAAGACAACATAGAACAGCCATCGCCCTCAAGCCAAGAGCCTGCTTCCTCAACTATAAAACCACAACAGACAACAATTATTAGAGGGTCAAGTAAAAGGAAGGAAAATAATGAGGAAGAGGCAACTCTAGATGGAGTAAGGAAAAAAATTTACAAGAGAGAACTCCGGCATATGGAAGAGAGATTAGAGTTGGAGAAGAAATTATTACTAGAAAAACATTGTAAGGAAATGGAAATCCTAGAGATAAAAAAGCTTATAGCACTCAAGGAATTATATAAATAATTATTTCTTGTTAAGTGTGGTTATTATGTTTTTTTTACATAATCCACCTAAACCTTATAAATTCTGATACTATCATTCAATTAAACTTTACATGTACATGAATTCTTTTTTTTGTTATAAAATCCTACAAACCGGCACAATGGGGAAAATTCTACAATTCATCAAATCTGTTTGAGATCTGGATCTATTCTGACTCTGTTTTTGGCAGCTGAACAATGAATTTCTTTTTTATTACAGATTACAAATGAACCAGAACAGAGAGCATCTACAATTGCAGAAAATGATAACAGTTCAGAATTTATATCACCAACTGGTCAGGCCCCCCAAAAAAAATAGAAATCAGACGAAAATAAAAGAATTAGTATGCTTTCAGCGATTTAGATGCACTAATTTTTCTCAACATTATAATCCATCGGCGTTCAATTCTCAATTCAATTACAGTGGGTATACAACAGGCTCGGTTTCTTCATCAAGATAATGCAATGTACCACTTCCCTTCCCACCTTCTTTATCTAATCGCTCAGAACCATATACTTCAGGGTATACAACAGGTCAGAATCAGACAAGTTACCCTACTGCTCCATATGCTTCAGAATCATCCCAAACTTCATATGAAGATGAAGATTTAGTGAATGAGCTGATTTGAAAAATGTATATAATTTACTACATAATTTGAAGATGCAGACTATGTTGATGATTTGATTTAACTTTCTCGTTGTAAATTTTGAATAATTTTAATTTGTTAACCTACTTAATTCAACACCTTAATTACCGTGTGGCAATCCGTGATTTGTCGGTTTTTCGAACGAACACAAAGGGGCGCGCAGTGTGCGCGGAGCAGCCAACGTGGACGGTCGTTTTGAAATCAACACGTGCACGCAACGAACATGGAGGACGACACTGCGTGGAGTGAGGAAAAGGCATTTTGCTTGATAGATGCGTACAGAGTTCGTGAAATTTTGTGGAACCCGCAAAATGAAAACTATTTTGTGGCGATACGTATATCCAACGGTAACTTGACCAGCGTCGAGACGTCCGATTTAATAACATACTTATACGGTGACAGATATGCGAGAATACCTTTTATGATTGTGGTGGAAAACGCAAGTGACATCGAGGTGTTGACTTCCGTCTAACTTTTTTCAGGTAACTAAAAGATGCCTCGAAATTATATACGTAAATCGAACAAAGCTGCGTACTCTACAGAGCAACTTCAAGAGGCAATTCGGTTAGTCAAAACTGGAACCTTAACTGCTTACGCTGCTTCCGTACGTTATGGAATTCCGAGGCCGACCATAGTTAATCGTATTTACGAGCGAAGAGGATGTAGATCCAATACATTAGGTAGAAATACAATTTTATCACATGAAGTCGAAGAGTCGTCAAATTTGTTTTCCCATTTGTTAAAAGACTTTATCTAATTTAAGATTAAGAAAATATATTATTATAGTTTGTTTTTGTTAAGTTAAAATACATGATATAATTTAAAGGACACATTTAACATAAGCACTGTGCAATTTTTTTTTTCACATTTTTATGCTTTTTTACCACTGAAGGAACCATATGGAACCACCGCACCGACCGTAGAACGCACACAGTTTTATTAAGTTTTGTGTAGTTGGCTTATTCGTCTATGCCCCAATTATTATCTGTCAATCAGCATCGCTTGCCGCCATATTTTGACGTTAATGACATCTAGACTCTCTCATTTCAAACAACAAATCTGTGAGTTCGTGGCTGAAATAAAAAGGTGTTTGTTTTGTTGTAAATATTGTGTTAATGAATAGTTGTGGTTGAACTGAACATGGGGCCTCCGAAGTCAACTGTGTGGTTATATTTTACTAAAAATGATGACAAAACTGCAAGCTGCAAAAGATGTTTTAAAACAGTGCGGTTTTGTGGCAATACTTCTAATTTGCACAAGCATTTAAAAAGTCACCCTGACTACAATGCACCTGTTAATTAATTAAGTTGCAACCATCCTCACTGACTCAACAACACCTTAAGAGCCTGCCGATTAAGTCTGACCCCTCACTGAACGCGGTAATGGCCACCATAGCGGGTAAGGAGTATCGTGGCGTGGACATAGTTTTTGACATAGACAACAAACGTCCTGGTGCAGTTTTACATGCCTGCTCACCACTGTTTAGAATGCCTAGCATCGACATATCCGCTTCTTTCCTAACGAGATCTTTGGCCATGCTGTTCTCTGCCAGGGCAGTGGTCAACGGCATCTTCTACTTTACTGGACTGCCTGCTTTTTTGGAGGGAAGTAAAGCGGCATATATGAACGACATCACCCCAAGGTTCAAACCCCTACTATACACGGCCGAGGTCGATGGTAATTCGGACGGCTTAAGGTTTAAGAGATCAAAACGGGAGTCAGGGACGCTCCCAACAACAGAGTACGGGGCTATCAACTTTCCTTCTACCCCGGAATTTACCACCGCAGTTGCCAACATCATATCCCACCCGCGTACATTATATGAATACGATTTAGTGGCTTCTACCGTTTATAACACATCTGCGGACTATTATCGTAATCTCAGGTACTACCTGCATTCCAACGCAGCAGCGCAAATATTGTACAAAGAGATTCCGTATCGCATGAAGATTCTACCCGGGACTAGCATACTAGATCTGTTGAATGCTGTAGACCCGTACTCATTTTTGTACCCCCGCATTAACATGTTGCGCGAACTATTGGATGGGTATAGGCCGAAGGCCCACTTCTTGGAAATTAAATCTATGGCCATATCTGTGGGCACGAGAGTCCCGCATGCGTCTCTATTGGATATGTTGTCCTTAACACCACTTCAATTTTAAGAAATATCTTAAGCAAGATGCGTGGTCGGAAATCGCAAAGTTGATGTCAATGACTGTAGAAAAATGCAACAGCAAAATTGTTAGTCTTCTCTCTTCATACCGCCGCGAAAAGCTCAAGGAAAAAAAATCAAAGGGGACAGGAAAAGGTAAGAATAATGATTAATGTTTGTATTATTATTGTTTTTTTTCTTCATTTATAATGATTAACAAACAGTAGGTAATCACATTAATTAGTGTAAAATTTTGGTAGTTAAATCTATAACGAACAGCGAAAGCGAACAGTGATATTACGAGTGTTACATTTTTTTTAAGAAGAAAAGCGGAAGGGTATGTTTGTGATTCCTGTAGATCAAGCAAAAAAAAGAGATTGAGAGATTAACCCGTGAAGCGATTCAGTCAATAACCGCCGCCGACTGGAAGAAAGAAGTCAATCACATTGACCGATTGGCAAATCAATTTTGGGAAAAAGAGAGACTTGAAGAATTACAAGGAAGGCAATTAATTATAAATGTTGGGGAAGACAGCGATCCTGATTCTGAAAATATGAATATGTCATCGTACGACGAAATGTCAGGAATCGAAGAAATGGATGTTGATTATCACGATAATTGATAATTGTAAACAAAGCACTTAATCGATATCTGCATAAAAAAAAGAAAAAAACAGAGAGAGAGAAGATTATCATGTTGATGATCATTGGAAAGAAAGACCCATCAATCTACTCGACACGTCTAGTTTCCACCGCAGTAAGGTTGTCTACAACCTTGATGCTATTAAGTGTTGCATATAGCTAGTGACATTTAGAATTCAATGGTGTAACTTACTCAAAATCCGAAATTTTGTTGATTTCGCCCTTTCGTGATTCGACCGACGATTTGAAAAAGTAACTCAAAAACGGCTGTCCTCTTTTTATGATACTAGAAACTGCCTCAAGTGTATATTATAATATCTCATGAGAATGTGGAGCTACCTACAGAGCCAAACCTCTATCGTCTGTACCGTCCACATCGGACAGGAAATAGATAACAAGAGAAAAACGAGAAGAAGAAAATCTCGGTTAAACTTCTTGCCGTGAGTCTGGACTATTAAATCTTGTTAATCCCACACGCGGCATAAAAAATAACAAACAATATTATAAGAGTCACATACGGAATCAAACTTTCCAATTAATTTTCGAAATATATCGCAAACAAGCAAACGATATCAAAATAAAAAAAGAATAAACAGAGAGAGAAGATTATCATCATGTTGATGGAAAGAAAGACCCACCAATCCATTGGTCACACGTCTAGTTTTCGGCAGTAAGGTTGTCTACAACCTTGATGCTATTAAGTATTAATATGTAAATCTCGCACATCACTAACTGAACAACATATTTCTGACTTGCTGTTACTATCAACGTCTGATTTAACGCCTAACATAAAAAAGTTATTACAGCAAACACAATGTCAGAAATCACATTGATTATATCCAATTCTGTGTCTTTATTGGGCATAAGATGCTCTTTGTTTTATTATTTCATTAAAAACAATTATGTTTTATAATACTGGAGTTTAATTTTATAAGCCTCACTATAAGTAACCAAAATAGGAACCATTCTGTTTGGCCCAACTGTTAAAAAGGTTGAGCAGCCTTGATCTACATAAATGACGTCTATCGAATCTTCGTGCAACCGTGAACGGGGCACTATTACTTTTCGTACAAACATCGACCAATTGAAATCTAATATAAGAAGTAATTTTTGTTACATATTAAATTAATTTATAAGTAGTAAATTTGCATTTTTTGAATCCTCCGGTTGCACCCAACGTTATGAGGTAACTTATAATTGTTCCTCCGATTATTGACACTGACAATGTAGGTAGATAATACCTGACTGTATGAGCAAGCACATACAAAGTGCATCAAGGCACTGAGCTTGCATTCAATATGACCCAAATTATTTCCAACATTTTATATTTTACAATTATATAAAATCAATTAATCGCCGACGGCCATTCTGATCCAAAGTATCTCATAGATAATTGACTGATCGCTGATGATAATAGTTAAAAAAAAATCACCGACGGCCACTAAGAGCACCTCGCATGACTCATCATTATTATAGTTTCCGTTTATTACAAGTTTTTATGTTTAAATAATTCTTTTATTTCATATTATTAATTAATTAATTATACACAAGTAGGGATAGCCCGTACACTGACATTGTCAACATCATATCATTAAGATACATTTTTAGAGAATAAAATATTTTATCACATGGCGGGATGAACCTTTTTCTATACTTTAAAAATGCATTTGAATGCAATAAAAACCAAGACCAATAACTCAAGTCAATCCTACTCAATGAAATAAAAATAAAAATGCTATATTTTAATAGCAAAAATATGTCTGTTCTTTAATTGTAAGTTTATGTCCTTATAAGTTGCATGTTTGATGAAATAAATAATTTATTTATTTACTGATTTATCAGAATTTAAATCTTGATATCGTGTCAGGCTGACAGATTCAAACTCAGACATTTAATTATTCAATAAGACTTCTTCTAGAAGCACTTTTGAATCGTCCTAATATATTTTTAACATTTACCACCGATTCAGATGGTAGCCAAACAGACAGACAATGAACACACACAAATCCAACAACTTTCATCCCCTATCCCCTCTTTCAGGGTTAATTTTGGTAAAAATAAATTTTACTACGACAATAATTGTCATTCCAAATTGACTTACAAATTAATGATGCTGTAAAAGCCATGAAGACATCACAGGTGGACAACAGATTTCTGCATTCATAATATTAATATTGAATCAATAATTTAGGAAAAACTATATTTTATCCATATGATTAAGAAGAACAATGTGTTATTCTAAATTATCAATGCAGTGGAAGCCATGAAGGCATCATAAGAGACAACAGATTTCTGCATTCCTAATGTCATGTCAAAAAAGAAGATACACGGCGGCAGTTATCCCTTCAGCAGATTAATAAACCAAAATCACAAAGACAATCAAATGAAAATGTCAAACAATCTTCTCAATCATCAAAGGGATCAAAATATTCCATCTCGAATGATGATTGGATTTGTAGTACGTGCAATGGGCTATACTCACAAGATGTAAAGTTACACAATGGAGCCGACTGGATAACATGCTCGTTCTGTACTAATTACTTATCATACCCATTGCCAAAGTCAAATTATAAATGACAACCAAGAAATTTTTATGTGTGATGGTTGTAAGTCCAATATTGTTTTTTATTGTTCCCCTCTTTTGATAGTTTCTCAATGATTAATAAACAAATAATTATTACGTTCAATATGTTTATATTTTTTATTAATTTTATTTTTTTGTTACTTTTGTGGTAAAAAATAATAAATACTCGCTTGATTCGGTTATAACAGAATTAGAGAAGTACATCACCGAATTATGGTGTTTGTCACAGAATTAGACAAGTCATTGCATTGCGTTAAGCTCATTTTACGCTGAGTTAATTCATATGTGTTAAGATTGTGATCGAAATAAGTTTTATTACGACAATTGTTATTTCAAATTGACTTACAAATTGATGATGCTGTAAAAGCCATGAAGACATCACAGATGGACAACAGATTTCTGCATTCATAATATTAATATGGATGACCGAATTCGGAAAAAACAATACTTTCTTATATTTACGAACAACGATGTCAAAGTATACAATTGTACTGCAGTTGTAGAAAATTTCAGACTGAGCTGAATGACAAAGCGTAGCTAGAGGCAGAGGCAACAATCTATATAATAAAAATGAATCGCCAAATGTGTTGCTAACACGAGATCGGCTGACCCGATTTCGTTAATTTTTATTTTTAATATTCCTTGAAGAACGTTATAGTTCTTATGAAGAGAAAACGTTAGCATGTGCCACGGGCGAAGCCGGGGCGGACCGCTAGTTAAATTATTTAAATAGCGGTCCGCCCCGGCTTCGCCGTTTTTAACTTAAAATTTTAATTTTAAATTTAACTTAAATATATAAATAAGCCAAACACAAACCACGAGGATTTTATATACACAAATTTACACTGACAATACAATCGCGTCGAAAATCTTTCCCAATTTGCACGGCAAGATTACCTGAACTGTTTTATCATAACAATTAGAGAATATCTCCATACTTTTGTATGTGAACTACATAATAACCTACTTAAAATCACACGTTTATAAAGTAGCAACAAGCTATATTTTATATTTTCTAGCGAATGCAAAGGTACAAGTTAGTAATAACCAGTCCAAACTCCAAACTCGAGACTTCGAGCACAGATTAAGTATTAGTTATGACTTCGAGAGTCGAGACATTTGACAGTTCGTTTATAACCACAGATAACTATAGATAAGTCATTTTTGACATTCAGCATTTTAGTCACAGATAAAAAGTTAATTTAAAAAAATAAAGCACCCATTCACGAAACTGTTAGATTGCATAAAAATGCAAGATAGTATGGGAATTAGGTAGTTATTTGTAAAATTTATTAATTTGTAGTGTATTTAATTAAATCGAATAGGTACGTTGGATGTAAGCAAATAGTGCCATTATTATTATCACATTGTTTAATTTTCCTTAAAAATAACTTTGAGGCATTCCTCATTATTATCAAACAGTTTCAATATTTTCCTAGCGTCGAACCAAGTAGTATTATTGTGTTTTGAAGTGGAATATAATATTATTTCCGTATTTATTAAAATGCTTTTAAATATAAGGTAAGATTTATATAAATAGATAATGTATTTGAGACATGTCTTCATGTGCGATATTAAAATAACCGTTTTTACATAATGCATGAAATATTTGAATGTATAATAAACCAACTGTGCCCCGCGGCTTTACCCGCATTTCTCCGCTCTTGTTGGTCTTAGCGTGATGATATATTATAATATAGCCTTTAATCTTCCTCGATAAATGGGCTATCTAACACCGAAAAAATCAGCATAATTCGGCATTGTGCGCCACTGAGTCGCATTATGCTCTGTAATTGGAAAACTACCAGTAAAATGTCTATCAAATGGATATGTATGTCTATTTTTTTTCGTATAGAATACCTAGCGTGCCGTATCTTTTTCGGCTTTCAAATTCTATACGTTTCACAGACGAACGGCAAGTTGTGAACGGCAGAGGCTACTTCAGCCGTCGCCACTTGTCGACGACAGTCGTCGACGCGTCGGCGGCAGCAGTCAATATGGCGTCCGATAAAGAAACATTGTTATTTGTTATGGCTTCTCCGTCTATACAATGTTTGCGAAGGTCCGTTTTTTTTAATTACTTTTTTTTTCGAATGCCAATCGCTACTTATGATGACCTAACATCTTTTTTTAAATCTTAAATATCACGCCAAGACACCGTGATGCGGAAAAGTATACCAGCTGAGCAAAGACTCGTCATGATAATAATGGTAGTTTTCCAATTACAGAATACAGAGCATAATGCGACTCAGTGGCGCACAATGCCGAATTATGCTGATGCTTAATTGGAACGTGAATTAGTTTTCAAATGCACCAGCAGGTTGCGCTAAGTTCAGTGTTGACTGTTGAAAAAAAAATATTCATTTAATTATGAACGTAATTATTCACGTAATTGAACAAATAAGATTGAGTTGTCTTCTTCATCTTGATAAATATATTCTTTTTCACGAAAACATTGATGATTGCCTGCTTCATTAAATGATTCGATCAAGCCATTGCAATGTTTACAAAAGTATATTCCTGTAAACAAATTTGTTTGTAGATTCGAATTCTAAAATGAAATTGTATTCACATTTTAAATGTGAAATGTAAAAAAAAAGTCAATGTTTGTACCTTCATCCATACTTATATTTATTTTTTTAACACAATTTGAATTAACTTTGATTATTTCGAAAAAAGACGGGTTGCACTCCGGGAGTGCCGGCAGAAGTGAAAACTTGATTATTAACGTTGAGCATGTTTGATATCCATCCGTCTTAAGCGTCTTATTCACGGTCCATCCCCGACGTACGTCAGCTCAAGGCCGCGGTGCTGGATGTATCCTACTGACGATCGTGCGCGCATCAAGCATGGCTAGGGTTGCCAACTTTTATTTGAAGAAATAGAGTATATCTGATTTTAAAGGAGGTAAATAAAGAGTAAATAAATATTTTTAAAAATATATTTTTTTGTACTTTTTGCAGTACCTAAGAATTTTTCATTATTTTTAAATGAATTATATGAATCCAAACATTCCAAATCTAAATTTATATATTTCAAGAGCTCATTTTTAATTAATTTTTAATGAAGCTCGGTTTCTCTCTTCCCGCCACTTCACATTCATGACCGAAAAGACTCTTTCAGTAAATGCTGTAGTGGCGGGAACAGAGAGTATATAGCTAATCATTTTTTTTAAACAAACAAATTCGTCAAGACATTTTTTTTAAATAAATTGCCATTTTTCTGCAGTGGACTTTTGCATAAAATCTGTGTTATTCAACAATTCGCCTTGGAGTTCTTTTAAAATAATAACTTCTGAATATAAACTGTCCATGTGTACTAGGTTGATCCAAAAGTAATGATAATTGGGTATTTCCTGTGTACATAAAAATATAAAATAACTGTTTCTTGCTTGCTCATGTACTCACTAAGTTATCACAAAAAAATCATATCAATAGGCCACGTTTCCAAGTATTTACATTAATTTCTGTTGGCAACACTGATCTGCTGTACGTCCGCGCTATTCACTGTCCATCTGCACGACGTTCGCGGTGGTGGGGGTGCTCGCTGGATGAAAAATTGGTCGTGCACATCCAGCAAGATAATAATAATAATTATTGACGTACGTCAACACTATTCACTGTCGTTTTGCGTCGTGCATCGTGTATGACCTTGGCGGGACGTACGTCAAGATGGACCGTGAATAAGACGCTTTACGCTTTTAGGATCAGGTCACGTGTCCTGACGCGAGTTTAAGATTTTATACCCAACGCCGCTAAAGAAGTTTTCACTTCAAAAACTACAATGAAACGAAAGCTTTAAAATTTTTTCCAACAATTAATAATATTACTAACGATAATATATAAACAAAACATTTCGATCAATGCCAACCTAAAGGGGAAAACACTTGTTAACTCTTTTTTAGAGTATAAGTATTCTTTGCTTGTTAATTTTCTGTCACAGTTGGCATCGATTGCACGCATCAATTCACGCGCATGAGTGCTCGATTGTGCGAAGCGTTGCTGTAGTTGAAACATTCAACGTTAAGCATTATGCCCATGGGCGTAGCCACGGTGGGGCAGGGTGGGGCGCTTGCCCCACCCTGGCTCTGACCTGGAAAGTACCTAACCAAATCTAAAAAACGTAATTATCTAGGTACTGACTACAAAACTTAATATCCGTTAAAAAATTCTCACTCGAAAGTTGTCAATCGACACAAAAAAATGCGATCTAAACAAAAAGCTTGAGCTTCTATGTTACATGATTAAGACCACCTTTGGTGACAGAGAAAGTAGTATAGTACTGTTACCCCATTAAATAAAGCTGTTTTTATTTAGCCAAATTCGCATTAAATTTCCGATTCAATTTTACTTTTGTTTTAGGTCAAGGGTCACTTACTGACCACAAAAGCACAAAATGCTGACAGATCCAGATGGAGCTTAGCTCGCAATCTTAAATAAAAGTTTTTGGCCGATATCTCGGAAACTATCCACTTTAAAGCAAAAAATATCTGGAATTTTTTGTAGATAGTAAAATTTTACATCTTTTATACCTTGTAAACTTTTATGTAAAACTTTCCGTTTACGATTTATGGCCTATTTAATGAGCCGGTTTATCGTTTTTGGCAAGTAACTCTTTAAATATTGGATTAATCAATGAAATGCATATATCCATTTTTTAACATTACTTTATTTGAAACTATTTTTCTAATGCTTTTTGAGTTATTTATCGTTTAATGTTGGATTACCGGGCGAAAAATAGAAAATTTCAAGGTATGTGTTTCGTATATATTTCGTACAACTAAATAATATTGAGTAATTATTTTATATTTGGATGCAAGAATAAAATAAATGAAAATGAAAGGAAAATATTTAAAAAAATATATTAAAAAATTTTCTATATGTAAAAAAAAAAAATCAAAAATTTTGCCGTTTCGGAAACGGCGAAAATCCACTTGCATTGTTCGTTTTCATTACATCCGTAAAAAAACTTTTGGCCTGCCACGTCACCCGCCGAGCGGCGGCATTTCTACATTATACGTAGAACAACTCAAAAAATATGGACACTAGAAAAAGAATTCCAAATAAAAGTAGAAAATAATAAATCTAAAAACTACATACATTCATTTTATTGATTAATCCAAGATTTTACGAGTTATTAGCCAAAAACGATAAACCGTTTCATTAAATAGGCCATAAACCGTAAACAGTAAGGTTTACCAAAAAGTTTACAAAGTATAAAAGATGCGAAATTTTACTTTCTACAAAAAAGTCTTAGTAACTTTTGCTCTAAAGTGGATAGTTTTCGAGATATCGGTCAAAACTCAAAAACTATAAGATTGCGAGCAAAGCTCCACCTGAATCTATCATCATTTTGTGTTTTTATGGTCAATAAGTGACCCTTAACCTAAAACAGAAATGAAATTGGATCGGAAGTGCAAGGTTAAATGCTTTATTTACTGAGTTATGTCCGGGTCTTACCATTTGAAATGGTTTATTTTTCCATTTACATAGACATGTTTAGTAGGTACTTACCTATATTTTATGGTAAAAAGGAATCAAAGATTAACTATATAATATAGGGATGAAATTTGCAACATAAACGGCTGTATCTTTTATTTGTGTTGATTTATTCATTATTATTTCATTTATTTTATACCACCACGCGTTCTTGAAAAAATAGGTATTTTTAGACAGACAGACAGACGGACAACAAAGTCTGCCTCTGTTTGTCTGTCAACACCCTTTTTCTCAGGAACGCGTGGAGGTACCAAGCTGAAATTTATATCGAATACTCAAGTCGATGGTCTCTTAAAGCTGTGAAAAAATCAAACTTATAAGCCAACGCAATCAAAAGATACAGCCGTTTTATGCTGCAAATTATCGCAAATTTCACATTCGCAAGGGAATCAAAACCTACATTGTATTTCCAGTAAACACAGAGTCTTGAAATTTGGTTAAAAGCAATGTCTTATAGCACAGATAAAGGAAAAATTGCTAAAACATACATTTTAGAGTTAAAACATAACAAAAAGTAGGTTTGTTCGGAGCGCGACTCCGACTCGCACTTGACCGGGTTTTTTTTGCCCCATCCTGTGCCCATGGCTAGCTACGCCCATGATTATGCCGCATAATGCGCTCTAGTGCTGTAATTGGAAAACGGGGAATAGTTTTATTTTATAAAAATAAGGTAGATACTGGACATTATTTGCGCACTCTTGGTCTTTGTGTCATCGACTGAAAATATGACGGACGAAACACGTCACAAGCCTTGCCACATGTCGACAGCCGCGGCAGCCGTCGACGTTTTGACTGCTGCCGCCGACCGCGACGCTTCGACGACTGACGTCGAGTGTCGACAGGTGGCGACGACGACGACTGGGATCTTCGCACACGCAGCCTCCGCGAGGAGGCTGCGTGGGGAACACTGTTCGGGGCGGGAAGCCCCCTGCAGTGGGTATAAAGCGCCGCCCGCTAATACGGGCGGGTTACTGGAAGGACGTTAATCGTCCTGTTTCGGTAATTGAATTTGGGGCACAGTATAGGAGACTGTGCCCGACTCTGAAGGTGGCGACGGTTGAAGTCTTTACTCTTTATAGTCTCTGCCGTTCACAACTTGCCGTTCGTCTGTTAGAACGCTTATTGTATTATGTTTCGTAACTGAGGCCATGATTTTTCGAATTATTACTTACATAAAACGCATCTACGCCATTTATATTATATCGTTGCATGTAATGCATCTACGACCTCTTATACATATTATATCGTTGTGTATAATTAATTGTTTATAAATTAACTTATATTACTTTTTATTGCCGGTTCTTCTCCGTAGATACTGCTTTCCGAATCGGTGGTAAATATTAAAAATATGTAATGACGTTTCAAAAGTGCTTCTAGAAGAAGTCTTATTGAATAAATAAATGTTTAAGTTTGAGTTTATTTTATTCGCTGGGTGCGAAGTATTAGGTGGGGGTAACATAATCTATCGCAGCGCTCATGGTGGTCAAAAGTAGACTGTAGAAACGTAGAGTGAGAATGAACCATACATTCTCCCTCTACGAGTAGAAATAATCAATAATGTAATCTCTGACCCAGGGGGAGTCAACTGTATTCGGATTGCTTGGCTCAGTGGGTGGGT
>CAJQZM010038432.1:26479-52983 GCA_907164665.1 Colias nastes | reverse complement strand
GTCTGATAACGGAGATCATACCGCCGAGCCTCCCGACGTTCCGTTATGTATATGTTATTTTATTTGAAAGATATGTACTGTAGCGAGAGTGCTTAAAAATAACAAAGTTTTTTGTTCATATTATATAAATTTCACATGTGACGTCACAAAGCTTTTGAGCCCCCTGCCCCTTGTCACATTAGGATGGATGGATATTATGGATGGCCCCTTATAGTATACTAAAGTAAGGTTCTAGAATTTGAAATGATACAACATATAACATTATTAGAATCACATGATATACATCATAATATTATAGGTAATAGGTACATTTTATTGACAATGATTATGACCATTTATCAACATTTTCGCGCGCGTTAAATTCCTTTTAGCGTAGGCATAATATTATGCAAATTGGATCTTTATGTCGATAGAATTGAGCAAAAAAATATACATTGGAATTTTTGCAATTTAACTATATGATTAGACGCTTTTCGGTCATCCGTTAAAAAGTTGACTTAAAATTTGACTGTTAATTTTATGGTAACGTATTAAGGCCGTGTACGCGGTCCGTGCGCTGTTTGGCTCAAATATGTGATTTTTCAAACCAGATTGTCCATCAACCACTTATCTTACAAACATATGAATTACTAATAATTTTAGGAAATTTTATTGTCTATGTAGTTAGTTAAGAGTTTTTTTCAATTAATACAGTATTTGTGAATACCATCAAGATAACTGAGCCGATGATTACTTGATTTCACTTTTAGTGTCAATTTCGAAGCTAAAAATATCTGAAATTGCTGACAGATCTAACACACAATTTTTTTTAACTAACTGCAAAAATCCTTATTAAAATAGTTAGTTAAAAGATTTTTTTATTTTGGACTCCTAACTTACGAAATTAAAATCCGAACAATGTGAATTTTTTTAGAAATTATAGTCGACAAAATGATTATTTTCACCAAGATATTTGACTTAATTGAATATAATTTATACATATTGCAATAAAAGAATGTCTTACTTATAAGATAAAATTTAAAAAATCAACTAAGGTACCTCTATTATTTTTCTACAATTTTTTTTAAAGTACTATAAAACACTGCGCGCGACCCGATTCAAATCAGTCGGCAGCGAGCCTTTCCAGAGAGAGGACATGTTGCTCGGCGCTCTCCTGTGGACCTATGCTGTTCATAGTAAAAGGATAGCGCAAGCCGCGATCTATCGTAATAGATCGCGGAGATTTTGACTTGCGTTAAATTGAATAAGCGCTCTTAACTACAAATATATATGTATAACATTTGATGTAAAGTGATTTATTATCAAGAGTGAAATATAATATCTTACTATATAATATATTATCTTACTAGTTAAATGTATAAACTATAAATACTGATTAACCTAAATCCAAACTTATATGTAAACAATGTGACAAGCATTTTCACTTCTGCACATAGGTACTTTTTGTATGAAAAAGCCTTCGAAAGTGCAATAATGATCTCCCAATTCATACAAAACTTTGGTAGTAATAATTTTATTAAGTATAAGGCCAAGTACAAGCTTGTATATAATGAAAACTTTTCTCTGAAGAAATTACCTTCCCAACAAGCAAAATTAACTTGAAGATCATGTTTAAAAAAATAGTAGGTAGTAGTTATTTAGTATCCAAGTAAGTACAATGAAAAAATGTTTAAGAATGAATTGAATTCCGCGCTCATTCTAAATTCTTATTAGACTACCTATACAAAAACTAATGCGCAAAAATTGTTAGAACAAAAACTGCGTACAGTTATTATTCCAACAGAGGTTACATCTTATTTAAGAACGTTAATCGGTCGTTGACCTCCATTTTATCATCAATCAACATTCAATCGTAATGTTTTGACTGTGGAAGATTCTTTGTTTTGTGCATCCGTGATTTTATCAATGTCTTGACAAGAATTGCATTGACCCATTATACCGTTTGGAATATTGTTCAGAATATTCACCTTGAATAGAAAATTCGTATGACTTATATCGTATTGGTAAAAAAATATGTTTCCACATAATAAAATATATACGACATAGCATAGGATTCTTAATAGGAATTAGATCTGCTTTATAAAACTTTTTTCAACTCAATCACGAAATTAGAGCAGGTATAAATTTTTAGTTCGCGGAAATCGTCTAACTGTTAGTTTTAGAAATAAACAAAAAAGAAGTTGAAAATTAGACTTGTACCTATCTACTTCAAAAGGTCTCGCAAAAACTAAATAGCTTTTAGAATTTTGAGTTTCTTGTTAAGAGTTCTCATAGCAATATTCTATATAAATAACAAACGTTATTTAAAATTAAGGAATCATCAGTATTTTTTGAATTATACCTGTGATGTACCTATGATCAAATGATGCTTTTGTAAATATGTATTTCAAGCTTACGATATCATATAAAAATGTAAAATTGCTTAAAAGAAAGCCCACAAACAATACATCTTGAAAAAACCAATATACCGTTGAAGTCCCTTTCGTACTTGACACTTTTCGACACAAATGTCGAGGTCAACGAGTCTCCATCGCAGGTGAAAACTGGTCCTGCTAAACCCGTGATAATTCATACTACATCCCATGACAAATATTAACATGAATGATGAACAACTCATATTAATCTAATTAAATGTATTAATTAAACATTATGTGTAAACTATCATAACTAAGCTATGCAATAATAAACTTTGTAATCATTAATACACTATTTTATGGCACTCAGTATTCAATAGATAGGTTTGGGGCCGTATTATGACCTCTTATTTCCAGACAGTTCACGCCGTGAATTGAACTGACTGGCAAATTCATATTATGAACGCTATAACCAGCCAGGGCTAATTATTGTATAATATGAATTTGCCAGTCAGTTCATTAATTCACGGCGTAAACTGTCTGGAAATAAGAAGTCATAAGACGGCCCCTGATCGGTAGTGTTGTTAGTTTCAATAATTTCAATATATAAGATACAATCTGTTGATTGTTTACATACATTTTCATTAAGGGTGATTGAATTTTGATATACATATATTTATGAGACAATCGTCCGTAAGAATGTTGATATTAACGCAACTGTGACACATCATAATTCATACTACTAGCACAGCTACTAGTTTATTACCTCTAGTATTACATATAATATAATCTGTGCTAATACTAAAATCAAATACTAGAATCATCAATCATCATCATCAAAAATTAGAATATACAATAAGACAACTACTGAAAAGTAGAATGAATTAAAAAAAACATGAGGCAAAGGGCAGTTTCTTCCTAGTAAGCTCCTTTTATTTTCGTTACAGTCTACAGAGACAAAAGGCAGCTTTCCGTAGTTTGCGTAGCTTCAAGGAAAAAGTCAGCCTAAATATTAGGTAGGTATACGTATTACGTACGTACGTATCAACGGACAACGACTAAACACTACAGTCAATGAGCTCTTTAAAATTCAGGTATGCACGTAGTATTTTTTCAGCCAGCATTTATTACAATATGCCAATTGCTTATCAACATATTAACTCCATGTCAACATAAATGAGTGATCGTGTGTGAGTAGAAACAAGTTTCATGGCGGTCACAGCACACATGCGCGATTATAGTGCATTCCGCACGCACACATGCAAAAACCACGTGATTCTACTTAATATGTTGTTTACATGAAAATATAATGATCCTTTCTCTACTGATTTATTTACTCTGTGCTAGATTATGCGAAGCCTTTGCGGT
The DNA here is from genome assembly GCA_907164665.1 of Colias nastes. Classification (NCBI taxonomy): domain Eukaryota; kingdom Metazoa; phylum Arthropoda; class Insecta; order Lepidoptera; family Pieridae; genus Colias; species Colias nastes. The sequence goes on along the minus strand of CAJQZM010038432.1, from coordinate 49,261 downwards.
TGTATTTTGTATTTGAACTTGAAAGTAGATAATTATGTCATACACTGATGTCAATTATGAATGTAACAATTAATAAGATGTTACAAGAGTTACAATTAGCGAGGTTTTTTTTTGGTTTGTTGGTTTCCCGTTACTTCAATATCTATGAAATAATATTACGTATTCTTTGCTACAAAGTAGTATCAAAAAATTGGCATTGATTTTTTATGCTGTAATGTAATTACGGGAGAATAACATAGATTAGGAGATTTAAATGCGAACTTGGCCTCAAGCTTACGTTTATTAAATCAAACAAAAACTACCAATGTCCCTTTGTTATACAATGATGGCCCGAATATGTAATGCAAAACGCCTTTTGCGTATAGATTGTAGTTAAAATTCGCAGTATAGACAAAAACAATAGATTCGTCTTTGAGATCGCAAAATACATAGTATATCGCAAAATACATACATAGTTACAATTTATAAGTTATAGCTGTGGTTATAGATAAAAAAGTATTTTGAAATATGAACAGCAGATAATTAATTTAAAATTAACAAGAGTATAGGATGCAGTGTGACAGAAGTGCGGAAGTTTTTCAGTAACTATACGTAAGAATAAACACATTTAATTTGTATATAAATAAAAACATATGACAAAAATAAAAATAGCGGCCTATTTATAAAAGAAAGTAAAGGAATATACGAAAGACTTTCCTTTCAATAATATCCAATTAACTTGTTTATTTTCCCTCCAAATACTTTATGGATATTGTGTTATTTTGGTCTAAGATCCGAATATAGGTCGACCTTTTTTTTTTTTTTTTTTTTTTATGCTATAGGATAGCAAACGAGCAGACGCGTCGCCTGGTGTTAAGCGATACACGCCGCCCATAAGCATCCACTCCACTGGGAAGTGGATGTGTTGCTGTCCTCAAAGGGATTTGGAAGGAGTTAGGTAGAAGGGGCGAGGATGGGAGGGAATGAGGATAGGGAAGGAGAGGATGGGTAGGGGATGGGAAGGGATGTGGGCCTCCGGACCCCTCACTCACCGTACGGAACGCGACAGTAAACTGTCACTATGGCGCCGATATTCTGTGAGGGTGTGGTACCTTCCCCGGTGCGAGCGTGGCCCAATTCGTGCCGCAGCATGCTCGACTCCCGATTTTTTCAGTCAACCCATCTTTAATAGATTTTTTAATAGACTACATTTATTATAAAATTGGTCTCATTCTATTATCACGCCGGTGAAGGTCGACCTATATTCGGATCTTAGACCATTTATAACAGCCGCTGAATGAAAATTTCTATAGATTCAGCAAGCATTCAATATAAATGTCAATGCCATATCAATAAATAATTCATTGGGTTATAACGTTCTCGATGGGACAAAAACTCCGTTATAAAGTACTAGCTTTCCGCCCGCGGCTTCGCCCGCGCAATCAAGGAAAAACCCGCATAGTTCCCGTTCCCGGGTACTATAGAGATATTTTGATACCTTTCTCGGGTATCAAAATATCTCTATACCAAATTTCATGCAGATTGGTTCAATAGTTAAGGCGTGATTGAGTAACAGACAGACAGACAGAGTTACTTTCGCATTTATAATATTAGTATGGATTGTATTCTGTAGTTATAACTTATAGCTTGTGAATCTCCATTAATTTTATTATATAGGTAATGATAATATTATACATAAATTTTATCGAAAACTATTTTTCTATAACTACAAAAATATACTTCTTATGAATACGAAATATCATAAAATCAAGTAACAGCAATCGGAGTTACGTCATTATTATTAAAACTGTTTTTTTTTACATAATTATTAATTTTAAATTCACAATGTTTGATTTGTAATAATTATTGAACATAATAATATTATGTACCTATTGGAACATTGGTTGCTAGTCGAAAGAGTTCAACGCGATATGATATTTAGTAGATTTTACCTGGGGGCACAGAATACATAATAGTAGCTTAACGCTACAGAACGGACACTCTCCGCCTCCCGCCAAAATTAAACACTTACCTCACCCCGCACGATCAGTCTAAAAATGGTCCACATTTTTCTACAAGGACGATACGCAACGAAGATTGACAACATTAATCAAATTGACTTAAAGTAATTTTATTATTTTGGATTTGTGATTATCGTTTTTCGTAGAAAATGGTTAGATATTGTGCTGTTTACGGATGTAAGGATGTAAGGTCTTATTTCATCAGAAAAACGCGAATTTTTTTTTACGTTAGTCACAAATGTGCCAACCATAAAGCGTTAACACACACATTTGCAGTCTCTACAGTGTGACTGTCAAAACGATAATTTTGTATGGAGTGTCCGGGGTGTGCTGGGGGCTTAGACTATGTAGTCTAAGCCCCCAGCACACCCCAAATTAAACTAATTATACATATTAGCATTATTTAGATATAAATAAAAGATCTTATAGGTAGTATTCCAGAATCCAGAATAATTTCAATTTTAAGTAGGTAGGTAGGTACTGGGTACAGGGATATAAAAAACTATTAAAAAGTAAAATTACCAACTTTTTCATATTTTATTCGTCAAACTATATCACGAAAATATCACCATTTACAACTCGAATATTAAACTTGTATGTATATATGTTATCAGATATAATAAAGTCTTTTCATGTTGTTCTTTGAAATTTTAATACGATTTTTATTTTGTTGAACGCCCTTTTATTTTAAAGCGACATCTTACACTCCAACGATACTCGAAAACTTTGCATACCCATTACCACTTTTACAAGAGAGTCCTATTCTTTACCTTCAACGTAAAACGCAATGGACGGTACATTCGGTCAGTAACCCTTATGACGTCAAAGCGTGCATTATATAATCATAATGTTCAACCCCCGAGCGATGTACCTGCACATATTGATTTATCTGTGTCCTTGACATGGACTGCCGACCAATCACAATCCGATACACATTTGCACTATTAAAATACTCTGACATTCACGGTATGTATAACTACCATCTACGTAGCTTTAATATTTTCCGTTTATTACCTACGTCATCAAATGTTTACGTATCAATGAGATATAGATTGGTTTATACTTTATTATAAATACTTCGAATTGAAAATAAATCTGTCCCCGGATTGACGCGCATGCAACAGGTTTATGTGTAAACATGATCGGATTGAATAAATTCTCTAAAAGTTTCATGATCTGTTGCTATTTTGTTTTATTTTTAGGTACCATATGTTTAATTATTATTTACCATATATTTAATTATCTTATTTTTAAATGCAATATGACGTAATATTGTAAACAAAAGACATGATTTCAATTGAATTTAATTGCATATCTGAGTTCAACAACTAATCAATCGGTATGGAATAGAATCTTCCTCGATATCTTAATAATTGAAATGAACTGTGCAATAACTCACCCAAATAAAAAATAAATCCTAAAAATACTTGTTACTTCTTAACCCTTAAATTGTCACCCCTAGATAACTTATGTGTATAATGTCGAAATTTGGAGGATGTGTTGGAATTAGGATAGAAAAGAGGAAAATGAAAAAAAAAATGAAAAATTTTATTTTTTTCTATGGTTTTCACTATGTCACATAAAACGGACATTGCCAATTATATGTACATGTTCGAACCGTCACGTATAACGGACATTGCACATTATTCCTGTAACCGTGGTACATGAATACAATGCACATTTTCAGCTCTGTAACTCAAAATTGTTATCAAATTATAATAATGGACGATCTAGTATAAGCTTTTCAAACGTCTGTCTTAAAATATTGGTTAAAACTTAACGATATCGTTAAAAATAATGGATTTTAAAAAACGACACTACCAAAAATCACAGCCTAAGAATATGCTAAGAATGGGAATAGAAATAGTATTTCATAGCCTGAAAACTTATCTAATACACCAAGAAAGTCCTCTTCCCATTCACTAAATTGTACAGATTGAAATGTGTTTGCTTCATCGTATGCAAAGAAGTCGTATATACCATGCCTGAAGTACCAAAACAAACACGAAATTTAATTCGCTTTTTTTTTGGATTCTTTGACATATATATCCATTTGTTGCCAGTTGTTTAATTTGTAAGGTATTATTATTTAAATTTTCAAACATTGGGTGGTATTTCTGGTAAGCACAGCTGGTAAGTAACATGATGCTGTGGCTGAAGAACTACTGAGAAGTAGGGAAGATTCATCTGGCACCGCATGTAATGGCTGTAATTCTGCAGCAATAATATTTTGTTGATGGTAAAAATTCTGAATTTTTGGGTCTTCATTGTGTCTCAAATCAATATGTCGTATAATTCCGGAGGTATGGTGCTGGGGGTAAATGGTTAACACTGTTATCATAGTGAAATCACTCCCGTAGGTCTACATTTCCTTCGAAATCGTCATCTCAACTCAATACCAGACTCTTCAGCTTCCGCCAGAGGTAGTGAGGGAATTTTTTATTGATTGCCAAGTCATGCTCCTATAAAACATAATAAAAATAGAGAAAAATATATCAAAATGAAGACGTTGAAAATGGAGGGCCTTATTGGCAACGTCCGTTACATAGGACATGTGAAGAATACCCTAGTGTATACTCCAAGTTGTCAACGTCCGTTTTATAGGACATCATAAATAAACTAAGATTTTTATTCCAAATATTGTAAAATATGTAAAAATTATGTCAAAATACTATACTTACAATCGTATTCTAACTAATAATATAAAGTTATAAGCAAAATAGCCAAAATACTTACAGTTATTACCAATTTTATCAGGAGAGTCAAAAGATCCGTTTTTTGCAAATTTCAAATGGTCACCATTCGCAACTGTACTTCGCTTCGCTAATGAAACCTGCATGTACGCGAAAGACATAGCTAGTACCTTCCCAATATACCAATTTGAAATGCCTAGGTCTACTGTAACAGCGCCAGCATGTGTGTAAATACTATGTCCTTTAAAACGGACGAAATCAATTTAAGGGTTAAGAGTCCGTATCGATTTTAGAGTGATTTTTACTTGTTTCTGTAATTCTTTAGAAGCTCGTTTAACAAAACTAAATTAGTAACAATGTGTGATGATATCTTAAATTAAAGATTCATTCAATATCTAAAATACGTTCGAGACAATTTATTGATATTCATTGTCCAGTTTGTTTAATAGCCAATAACCTAAGGCGTGTTTCAATTTTTTCCATGCGGGACGTTCGTGTCTTTGTATTTTACACGGAATTTAATAGAAGAAGTTTTCTTATAAAATATACTACAGTAAAGACACTGAGACATCCTAAAATATGTTCGAGGCAATTTATGTACTTTTATTGAAAAATTCAAAGAACATCTAAGTAAAAAATAGCCTTACTTTGATGAAATTTTATGCGTATATGGCGTCGAATTTCTAGTTCTTACAACAGAGTTAAAAAAAAATAAAAAATACACACTAAATGATAGGTTAATGCTTAAAAATTTGCAATAAAAAAAATACATATTATATGTTTTATGAAAGAAATGGAATAATTTAAAGTTCTCTAGAATTTTCGATTATATACGGGAGCGCAAACGTTGTTACGGCAGATCTATATAATCGAATATTCTAGAGAATTTTAAATTATACCATTACTTTCATATAACATAGTAGTTAGTTTTTTTAAACGAGCTCCTAAAGAATTAAAGAAACAAGTCAAAATCACTCTTAAAATCGATACGGCCTCTTAAATTCTTAATAAATTATTAGGCGTATTTGAAAAAGAAACGAAAACAATGAAAAATAAAATTTCGACAGATTATATCACAGATTATATCAACGTTGCAGTTGCAATCACAAAAAAAATATTTACACAAAGAAAAATAAAAAGATATCAGAAAGAAAGTCTATATTAATTAAATTATTTTTAACTAAATCCATTAATTAAATAGGTACATTATTTTTATATTTTTTGTGATCGATGACAATATTATTAAGACACATCATTTTCGTTTAAAATTCAGATTATCTAAATTCCTTTAAAATGACTAAGTAATAATATAATCAAAGCAAGTCATTGCACTAGGTTCCCTACTGACATAGATTAAAAATATTTTTAGAAAAACCGGTAATTGAGACCACGCTTACAAAATGATGTTTGTATATAATCTGTTTACGTTATGGATGATTCCAATTTTGAAACAAGTTGTTGATACTTGCAGTACCTATTAGTGAATCTTAATAATAACAGTGAAAACAACGTACAAATTATTTCCAGAAAGGTAAATATAGGGAAATGAATTATTAAATATATTAATTGTATGATAATACCCATTGAGTTACTATGTATACTACGTAGTAATAATACCTCAATGATAATACCAAACTAATTTTAATCGTTTGTTAAATTCTCAAGTAAATTGGCGTCATTAAAAACTACCCTCATTAAAGGAAGTTAATCAAGATTATGAATACCTAACTAATAACAAATTGTTTAACTTTTAATTGGCGCTTGTTATTCAGACAAAACAGACTAAAAATATATGTCAAGGATTCTCAAAGTGCGGTAATTGATCCCCAATAATATAAATCAATGAATTGAGGAAGATTTTCTGACAACGGGTTTTCTGATAACGTAATTGTATACCTAATATTTTTTTTTTCAGTGAGAAACAAAACAAACTTATACCAAATTATTAAACGCAGTTTTTTTATAAAGTATATTAAAGAAATACAAAATTGTTTCAAGAATATGATATATACCAAATCTAAATAATAATATACTTTATCCTTTATCCAGAATAATGTTTACTTAGACATAAATATGAGAAACAATATCATATGTCAGTGTCTACATAAGTCATAATTTTGGCAAGTTTCTCGAGGGACCATTGGGGACCATAAAGTCAATTCCTTAGTCATTGCATAAAGTTAACGGTTACTTAGCTTGTAAGCGCAGGCTGCGTGTCGCCTGGGATCATACAACAAAATACAAATTATGTAACTGTGTCATATGCGATTTAAGTAATTCTATTATCTACTTTATTATCTATATAGTATCTACTTTATTTAATTAAAAATTATACAAAAAAAAACTTTCTGGATTTATCTCAAATGTGTAAACATTACTTAAAATTAAATATGAACACGGTTTATGCAAAGCTCTCTGTAAACACTTTTTAATTATTTGCCCTGTAGAAAAACGTTTATGCTATTGTGTGTAAAATTAAGCTTATTAATTCTACAGCCGTACTGAAATGGAAATAATAATCCTTGTATTCATCAGGACGGGTCGGAGCGATCTCCTGGGGTGAGAGCTAGGGAGGGGTGCGGGGTGGAATGACGCGTGTTCGCGGGGCGCGGGCGCGGAGGGACGCATGGCGCAGCCTCCATAGCGCATCTCCCTGGTGCTGAACGCTGATACTAGCGGCGATCGCTCCCATCCGTCAGTCGCGCTCCAACCGCGAAAAAGTGAGCACGTGTGCGTGCAACAAATCGGTCTTTGACGGTCCGCACGCTCCATCAACACGTCGTCGCCACCGGCACAGTTGAAATCCTCTCAGCGCGGCATGTGCACCTGACCCCAGTCGCGATACCGGCTCCAACACGACCCCCATAACAAGCACAAGTGAGTGAGGATCCTTCAGGATTGTCAATTATTTGTGAAAGTTTTATTCGTGAAACCCCTTACGTGAAAATTACAACGATTCTTCAGCGGTACCCTACACACCATCACATCACAAGTGCGTATTTTTTTTATTTTTTATTTTGTGTTGTTCGTTAATTTTTTGTTTCATTCATTGTTTTATTTTTTAATTATTTTTTTGTTAAGAATTATTTCCTTCTTCCGTCCTATCACCCTTTTTTGGTTTTGTATATTTTAAAATTTAAGTTAGTACTTAACATGCGACCACGACCCTTAATTTCACCATTAGAATCTAGACGAGTACACACCTAACGCGTTAACTTGAAGTGCGGTGAAACTTAAATGCTCCAATTATGTAAATTAGTTTGCGATAACTAGGTTCGAATGTTGTTAATATCTCACACAAGCAATGACTATAAAATAAGAATTAAAATTAGCATTCTACAAACAACATGTGCCGACACCGGTTCTGTTTTGGTCCAACACCCCTGAAATATTCGTAGAAAAAATAAACGATGAGAACATTGCATTGTATATAGAATAGCTAACTTATTTAAAAAATTAACATTAAAATTTTTAATAACTTGTATAAAAATAGTCTCGAAGCGTTAACATTCGATCGATTCTATATAAAGGTTGAAATTTATTGACAAAAAGACGAAATAAAATGATTAATCATGTATTTGAGTTATTAAGTTAATATCCAATCTACTTCCCTATAATAAAAAAAAAATGTGAGTCCGAAGTTTCAAATTAATAACAATATGTTAATTTTAACATGGAGATGTTAAAATAAAGTTTAGGAAACATATATAAGTAAAAATAATATAATCAATGAATAATGAATAGTAATATCGATTTAATGTAAACAGACAAAGGAAATATAAATATTTGAATTCCGCAACTGATTGAGATAAAAATAAATTTATAATGAAATGAAAACAGTTCAATGATACACATGTGTATGCGGGAGTAAATTAAATAGTAATTTACACATATTACAGTAACGCAGGGTCAAGTTCTTACATTGAAATACATATAATAAATAATATTCAGACGTCCGTGTGTGTCACAGAGTATTAAAAGGTCCTAGAAACTTGTCTGAAAACAGATTATACAAAAAAATGGATAGGGAGGTATATATATAAGTTCTTTAAATCATGATAGACGCATATCATCAAATTAAAACTTATGAAATTGTTAATATTTTAAATCGTTTCATAATAACTTTCTTTGCCAAAATGAAATAGATTTTTTATATTTTATAAACACACATTTTTTCTCATATCATTCAATTATGCTAATATCCAATCTCAAACTTATTTCTTATTACATTACCTGACAGAAAATCCTGGTCAATACAAATTCCCGGACATGATTAACCCCATAGTTCCTTTTGTTGATTAACCACTGAACCCTAGATTAGGGTTGACTTACCAGAAGCCAATCCATTATATACGCTATTGGATACACATAAGGATTTGATTTGTTTGCTTCGCTTAATTTCAAAGGGTGTAAAAGTGTGAGAAAAGGTCAATTTCGTGTTGAGATCACCTTTATAGGGGTTCAACCCTTGCAAATCCCTTGTTAATAATAACGTGCTAGGATATACCTAGTTGACAACGTCTTTAATCTTATGGGTTTGTAAATGTACCTACCACGAGGTAATTTTACTTCAAAGTGAAAAGTTATACAGGTATAGTTTGCTACAATATTGCAAAAACTATACTAAATTAAATTTATTACTAATTCTTTTAATTTTTTTGTTTACAGTTTTGGTTATGATCGGAGGCTCTGATAAATATTTGTCGCATAATATGTACAGTTTGATTTCAATACATAGCTTGGAAGAAAATTAATTACTATTTAATAAATTAAACAGTTATACATATTATGCTATGCATAAAAGATTGTTAACATGTACCTCTGTATCGATTAACAAAAATCAAAGGAAACATTAAAATTGTTACAAAATCACGATACCTATTATTGAAAAATTAGCGATGTCTGTAATACGTCTTCATAATTACAATATTTAAAAATCGAATCGAACGCTATTTGGCCTTGGAATTGGAACAGATAAAAAATATAACAGACTATGACATGACTATACATCTGTCATCAGCGCACTCGCAAAAAGTACAGATAAAAAATGATTCGAACTAAAATGTTAAATGTACAAACCAATGGAATCCTGAAAATATAAATACTTATGTTATACTTGACATTTGTCACTTGCAGGCTTAAAAAAATACTGTCACTTTCAGTTTATCCTAAACATATTTGCTGTTGTCAATACTGTTTATCCATAAACACCCATTTGCGTTATATAATAACTATACATTATTATTTATTATATACCTTATTATTTTAATCGTCTGTAAAATGGAACAACCATAACAAGAATGCCTCACAAAATGTTCCACGAATTAAATTTTCGAATTAGTAGAATTTTGTTATAGTAAAGGATAAAGAAACTCATATGTTACCTAAGTAGTATGTAGGTAAGTACTTAATAAATGGCAAATTGAAACTGAAAAACGTTGCCTCCAGGAACGTATACATTATACAACTATGCAGTACAGGTGTTGGTGCTGTTTTAAAATAATATTGCCATAAAAGCCAATGACGAGTACTACGAGTGAAAAAAATTCTCTGAAACTTGTACTATTTTTATCTATTAAGCCAAAGCGAACCATGGGCGCAACTTATAGCTAAACCTTGCTAAGGCTAATCTTTCATTTATCTATTTACGCCACTAAAGTATCCTTAAAAAGGTTAAACTACAATAAAATAGTAAACCTTGAAATCCCAATGTCTTTTCTAATCCATTTGAAATACCATGTGCCATCAATTAGACGGTTTTAATTTGGTCTTTTAGATAAGACTGACGAACAAGGAAATTCGTCTTACAATTATTGTAATTAAGTATCTACTGCCTAGAAATTATAATATTTTATTCTGTTATTATTATTCTATAAACAATATAACAAATTAATATAGGAAACCCTTTTAAGGAATAGGATAGATTAAGTACATAATATATCATTGTTTTTTTGTTTTTCACTAATTATATACTTTTAAACTTATTTTTCGCATGTTGTGTTTACCTATAAGTGTTTTTTTTTACATTGACCTTATAATTTTGTATGTGAATTTTGATATTTTATATATAATGTAAACAAACGTTGGTAGACCAAAATAAATAAATAAATAAAATAAATATTTTTTAAAGTCCGGTAAATACCTACTTATTATTAGTACTGTATAAATAGCATTAAATACGCGTACTATCAAACACAAGAAAATATAATTTATCACACTTTTAATTACATTTCAATATAACGAAGGCGAATTGTATAGAAATACCTACTGAAACTTACATAATAAAACGAATAGTTTGAATTCAAGCTGTAATATTGGCTGAGATTCTATGAATAATTCTAATGAGAGCTTCCTCTTTGATGAAAGTAAAACCACCAAACATAGTTACAGTGTTGTTATTATTCAAAAACATAATTTCGTGTACGTAAAACTTCTCGTACCTAATCCCTATACACGCTTACATAATAATGTTAATCCTGTAATTTAAAATCTTATTTGTGTAAGAAATAACAATATCATAAACTACAAACAAATAATGAGAAAAACACATAAAAATGTAATAACATCTATGAATAATTGATATCGTTAAAAGAATTACCTAATGTACCTACTTGAATTCACAATCATAACAATAAATAATTTCAGACTATATATTACCAGACTATGTACTACATAGGTAGGTAAAAAATATTCATTTGTTTACTTTTAGAAACAAAAACTTTTTTTTAATCTCAGGAACGAGACCGATTTGAAAAATTATTAATCACTGTTGGATAGTCCATTTATCGAGGTTGTATATTACTATGACCAAAGCCACAGATTAAGTGCTATAGAGAAGCAATGTGGGTAACACCGCGGGGCACAGCACTGCTGCTGCAATTGCAGTATAACATCTTTATTCTGTAGTTCAAACTATCTGTATTCCTAGTTTTGTTGTAACTTTTGCAAAAGTTCCTAAATAAAAGGCTTTAAATGAATTGATGATAATTAGAAATTAGAATCAGTATATTACGTAATTAATTATACGATGTTAATAGATCTCATGTTTATACAAATGAATTCTAAGGACATAACTGTATAATTACATTACTCTTTTCAATCCACCTATGTATACTAGGAACCTATAGATATTAAAATTCTTATTTTACATTTTAATTGTTAATTTAAACTTAATAATCTAACGTAACGAGATCGTTATTATTGTCTCGATTGGAAGAATATTCTGGAGTTATAATGAGAAAGCTTTTAATATTCAAGTTTAATTATTGTATCGCGAAAGCTCTTTAATATATTTTCTAAATTATTACGTAGGTTTACAGCATCGACAAATGCAAAATGTCACTATAGACAATTTCACTATTAAGTTGTGAAATAATTTAATACAAGCATAAACATACATCACGCACACAAAGCTATACAAACACACACACATGCTACATACACACAGAAATTTCTCTTTCCTGTAACTTACCTTTATTTATAATATGTATTATGAACAGTAAAATGAGTAACTGATGAATCTATTGAAAAACGTAGTTAAAGAGAATGTTATAAATAGATGGTAAATGGTTTATTGAATGTTGCAACGCGACGCTGTACGAGCTTGTCAATTTTAAAATCTCTGCGAAAACCTGATTGAATTCCCTTTTTCCAATATCCGCTGCTCCAATTCCTAGAGATCGATAAATGGGTTAAAGGACATAGTTCTTTTAGCACACTGCTAAAAATATCACCTGGTTTTAATAGTATGAATTTCAGGTACATTTTATGTAACATTTGCGTGTATGTATTTGGACTTTAATCGTTAGTTAGTAGTGAATTATTGTTTCCAAATATTGGTATGTGTTACAAACAATTCATAAAATAAACAATCCTAACAATAAAATGCAATAAAACCATCTGATAGCTGATCAAAAACAAGGCAATTATTGTACCTAATACTGATAAATGAATCTGAGTCTGTTTGAAAAGTTTTTAATCCTCTTGCTCTTCCTCGATTTCGCTGTTATATAAATTATAAATGCTTGGTAACTTCTTTTATATTAGAAAAAAAGCTTGCATTAAAATTTATCTCGAAATAATGGGCTTCAGGTAGTCTACTATTCTTTTAGTCGCGGACGCATTATGAAATTTCTTGTGTAAGGTCATGTATAAATTGCTTTTCCTATGTCCTCTTTATATGCAAAATTATGAATGCGACGTTTTAATTAAAAGAAAAAGTGTTGCCATATTGAGTTTATATCATAGTATTATATTATCTGTAGTTTATATACTCTTTTCAATCAGTTCTGAAACTATTATGTTGCTTGTTTTGCAAATTTCTTTTTCAAGGGCGTATTCCGATCCTTTCGTAAGCTTTTAGCCTAAGTATACTAAGCTGGATTTGGGAAAACTTTCAAGGTTGGGTTGAAGTAACCCTCACCAACACGCATGGAATATGATTAAGTGCTAAAGTTCATAATATATTTGTTGTTTCACAAATTTGGCATCAATTCATACTCATATTTATTTATATTGGACCAAAAGTTTCCGAAACGAATAAGACATTCATTCAGTACAGTCTATTATAGTCGAGCCAATTTAATAGGCAACATTTGACGTCTATCAATTTTATCTTCGAAGAGAGGTAACCTGCTTAAAAACATCGATTAAAGTGAATTAATCGATACGGACTTGAAACATTTGTCAATCGAACTTGAAACACATTTATTAATTTATGATGATTTTTATTCACAAGTAATCAATGTATTCGATTCTAGATGTCAGATTTCGATTTTTAGAGTAACGTCTCTGGTATTTAAAAAGAAAAAAAGTTTATTGACACAAAATTGTAGCAACGTCAGTTCTTTAATTCAGAAATTGTTTATTATGTTTAGAATGGTTTATCAGTAAAATTAAATCTTAAAATTACTTGTATCGGTCATTATTATTATAAATATGTAATCGTAATTGAAAAAAGTTAAGCAAATGTGCAGTTCTAACAAAACGAAATATTATCATGTTATTCTGTGTCGTCGTTACTAGGTTACGTTGTTGAATTTTGTTGAACTGTCAAATGTTGCCTATTAAAATGGCTCTACTATAGTTAAAGGTGACAGATGTTTGTTTTTCTATGACGTTGACAGGTTTCTAGTACTTATCAATATTTAATGACTTGCTATTGTATAAATATTGATAACTATGATCATAGAAATCTCATTTATTTCATCATACTTTTTTAGCATCGCCAAGACCTAGGCAGTCAATTTTTTTTTATAATATAGATCGCTTGTAATATGTTACGGTTGACATATTATTTCTTGATTTTTTCGATTCACAGTTGAATTTCCAAAAAAATACATTCTCATTGTTCTATAGTTACAAACACAACAGAATATTTTTCGTTCGCGCCCTCTCAAATGTTCTTTCATGTAGGTGTCAATTGATTTTTATTTATAAATAGCTAGCGAATAACACAATATTATTTTCCAACGTATTCTATAAAGTTCTTCCGATCGATTCAGGGTTATATTAAAAATTCATTCGTGCTCCAGGGTTAGGTACCCGCTTGTAACTAGATATTACATACGAAGTCAAAGTCATTTGAATTTCATTTAGTTTAATAATATTAGTTTACCCTCTCGACTCTGTTGAGTTATATAAAATCTATCTAATATTTTATTAGGTTGCAATTTTAATATGTTCATCTTGGAGGCATATTTTGTGTTCTGTGTCGATTACTATCTATCTACTTGTTTTTTGTATCTGTGGAAATATTAATATTTTTTATCTGTCATTGTTATTGAATGGGTTCTACATTCAAATTAGCGTTAGTTATATTATACTAAATTATATATTTAATGGTATATTTTATTAATAAATTACGTTTCTATAAAACCATAATATGTTTTATGAATAAATACTATTTTAAGAACATAATATCTATTATAATTTAGTATTCTTTTAATATTTGAATAATGTATGACGACGTGTGGATTGAAGTGTTCTCATGAATAAATATAATACTGCCTTCCGGGAAACCGGTGTTTTTATTTTATCATATTTATTATAATATTCCGTTTCTTGAAAACGGATAAACTATTTTACTAGTATTTCATTCGCAGATTAAAAGAATTATTTTCTTTTACCTACGGATTATTTGTGTTCCTAGAATGTATCCGGAATGAGCTATTTCCAAGGTATTGAGATTTAGTTCTATTTATAAACGCTTCCAATAAAAATTGTGCAATTTTATTTTAGTAGGTACATTACCGTTTACAAGGATTTTATAACAACATTTGAACTTGGAATACACATAATTTTACATTCCTTAAAGTTTAAACATATATTTGAATAAAGAACACTGTCAAAAAATTGGCGGCTTTAGCAAATAGTCATCCCATGAAGTGCCAACTTGCTTAGAGTATACAGGGTGTAATCGTTAAGTGTGCACAGGCGATTATTCCGTAACTATTGCAGATATCAAAAAACTTTATACTGACATCGAAAGCCCTTTACCTAATGAGTAAAATGACAACAATAACTTTTTTAAAATAAAACGGGAAATATCCAAAAATTTTACACCAAACACTCCCATACATTTAGTATGAGATATGACTATCCTAAACATGTAATATGAAAAGTTTTGGTTCCTTTTTTGAATTTGTGCTTAAATTACTTCGCAAATTTTAATAAAAAATTCATTTAGAAAATGTAAACAGTGCTCGATGTTGAATACAATGGTATTCCAAAATGAGGACGTCACTTCGAACATTTGCTTTGAGCACAAAATGTATGGAAAATTCAACGTATGGGAGTGTTTAATGTAACTTTTTTGGATATTTCCCGTTTTATTTTTTAAAATTTATTATTGTCATTTTACTCATTAGGTAAAGGGCTTTCGATATCAGTATAAAGTTTTTTGATATCTGCAATAGTTACGGAATAATTGCCTGTGCACACTTAACGATTACACCCTGTATATATTACAATAGTATAGAGCGCGTGTATTGCACAAATTGCTTAGTGCGCATCGTAGGCAGATGAGCTATAGATACTATATAGATGTGTGTGTGACAAATAGGGATGGGTAGACCGTATCAATTGCGTGTTGAACTATCGATAAGTTATGTAAATTATAAATATGTATCATAAGTAAATTTTATGTTCAATAAGTTATTAAAGGAAAAATATATGAATAAAGTATAATTAATATGTAATTTTAAATTTGTTTACCAACTGAATAAAGTTTGTTTATTCCATTTGAATATTTCTTGTATTAATTATAAGTACTTTAAAAAATATGTTTAATTGGAATATCAGAAAAACGTGAGTACTTTTTAAATAATAAAGTTAATAAAATAAAAGATCGGGTTTAGTGCTATTTCTTTAATAATAAATCAAAAAATAATAATAATGTTTTAAAAATGTTAAATAACAATAAGAAATAATTAATAATTTAAAATGATAATATAATAAATATTAATAATTTTTTTATTTAATTTTATCCATTCTACTATCAAAATCTTCAAAATCAATTTAGCGGTTCAGAAAATATATCGTAACATTACATACTTTACATTTACACGATAATACATTCGCATTCATAATATGAGAAAGTGTATCATACAAAACACACCACAAATTTATTTATAATACATTTTTAAAAGAGTTTTAATTTTAAAGTTAAATAAATAATTTGTTAAAATATAGTTCTTCTAGTAAACTTTATATCGAGTACAGCGTTGGTCAGGTCACATCACTACGATCACGTGGCGGCAATGAGTCGCGCGAGCGAGCCTGCGCGTGTCCGCCTTCCACCTCCCCTTCACCCCCGCGATGCTAGATTTATTTTCATAAAAATAAGTATAACAATCGACTTACTGATGAAATGTGATACTGGATTTCAATTTTGTGCATTTTCTAGTATCGTTTTTGCAAGATAGAACTGCACATTTCACCATGTTTATTCGTAAATATGAAAAAAATTCCAGAGCGACGCACTTCGACAGCACTCAACCACGACTACGAGCGCTCGCGGCGGGAACGTCGTGTTGTTCCCACCTGTGCCTACTGTTCCCACTTGGTTGTTATCACTCTATAGATAGTATATATACTCTAAGGCCAACTTGCCATGAAGAAAAAAAAATTGGCGGCAGTAGCTTTGACACCTATTTACAGATACAGATCCATAAAATGTACAACCAATATTGGATCTGTAGGTATCCATTCTGAAAAAAAGAAGGAAAGTATGTGCAATATAATCGAATAAGGGCTGATTTTTCAATCCTTGGTTAAAACTTATTCATCGAATAACGTATTATCACACCCCGGACACTCCATACAAAATGATCGTTTTGACAGTCACACTGTAGAGACTGCAAATGTGTGTGTTAACGCTTTATGGTTGGCACATTTGTGACTAGCGTAAAAAAAAATTCGCGTTTTTCTGATGAAATACATCCGTAAACAGCACAATATCTAACCATTTTCTACGAAAAACGATAATCACAAATCCAAAATAATAAAATTACTTTAAGTCAATTTGATTAATGTTGTCAATCTTCGTTGCGTATCGTCCTTGCAGAAAAATATGGCCCATTTTATGTCTGATCGCGAGGGGGTGAGGTAAGTTTAATTTTGGCGGGAGGCGGAGAGTGTCCGTTCTGTAGCGTTTAGCTACTATTATGTATTCTGTGGTATTATACTAGATACCATTTCAAAAATGTATTGTAATTGTCCGTATTTGACAGTTTACAGGTGACATTTTAATATGTTCGTGTAATACTTTATTGGACGGATAAATTTTAACCAAGGATTGAAAAATTGGCTCTAAGTGTATTATTGTTATCGAGATAAAGCTATCAGATTATCCTATTCAACTGTATGTAGACTAAGTAAATAGACTACTTAAGAGTCGCGATACATTATCAAAGTACTTCATAATGTGTCGTAATGCTTCTTGGTCGTAATGTAATAACTGATAAATTTTGACAAGTGCATGGAATTTAACGCAAATACCAGCCTCCGTGTCAATCATTCGTAGATTAACTTTTTATTACATTCAAACAATAAGAGAATTAATTAACATGTAAGTTAAATACAAAAAAAAACTTTTGCCTTTGAAATGAATGAAATAATGAATTTTCATCAACGTATCTCTGTCTAAATTGGAAACGAGAAAGCTTGTGTTCTACAATCGACACAAAACTCAAAAGATGCCATTTCGCAAGCATAACTTAAAATAGGAGGTTAATTTTTATTCAGAAACTTTCCGTATACCCCAGCCACACGACTCGACGAGTGGTATGGGAAGTGACGAGGGAAGTAGGCAGGGACGTAGTGTGGCCACGTTACTCGTCATGCCACTCGTCGTGCTCATCGTCCTGCTCACTGCTCCCTATTTTGTCGGCTTTTGCGCGCGAGTCAAAGGACCGGCAATGCGAGTGCGAATTAGGGATGGGCGTCATGGAATTAACGGACTAGTTAAATTAACCGTCTATATGTACACTCAACGATTCGACTAGTCCATCGCTCACCAATGCACTAGTTGAATTCAACGGCTAAACAGTCTTATTGATAAGAATAAATTATTTTCTTTGAAGTTTTTAAAAAAATATATTTTTGGTTTACAAGACCAATGTTTTGAATTTAAACTATAAAAACAAACGATAATAAGTTTTTTAGTAATACTTTTTTTAGGGAGTATAATTTTTGTAAGAAAGCATAAACATTTATTAATTGTTTTATTGAGATTAGAATTTATTGCTTTAAGAATTTATTTAATAATAGTTATTTATTTTACACATGGACTAGTCGAAGATTTTAACTAGTTGAACGACTAGTTGATGAACGACATTTAATGATCTAGTCTCGTTGATGAAAAATACGTCGACGACCCATCCCTAGTGAAGAGCGTCGCGATTAATCGCGCGAGTAGAGCAGTGTGTGGCCAGACGGCAATATCGAGGCGAGCGGCAGCGCGATGAGCAGGACGAGGAGCAGGACGAGTAGCAGGACGAGTAGCATAGTGTGGCTGGGATAGTAGATAAAGGATTTAACAGTGAAAGTCCACGGACCAAATTAAATAGCAATTAAAACTCCATAAAAATGTATCTAGCAATAATTTTTACATAAAATATGTTCTTTATCTTTATTGATTGTATCTCAAATATATTATTATTTATATCGCAACTTTAACCTATATGCAAAATTAACAAACATTATCAATACTTGCTTTTAAACATGAGATGAATCATATTTGTTGTGACTATTAGCATATTTTGCATAATGTGCACAATATAACATACTGAACGTATTAGCACTAACTGTATAACTGTTTCAAATATTTACCAAGTTTCATCCACATATCAGCAAAGGCAAATGAACTGACATTAAAACAATTGGATTCCAGAGAACCAAGCAAATAGAGCCTCCACAGTACACTTTACTAAGATAAAGTTCTACCTAGAAAGTAATACAGCATGACATGCGTTACATGGTGTCATGCATGAATGTTCATTTAATTTAATGATTGAATAACATGCATACTCCTTGCTGTTAGCCGATTGGTTGTGCCCTTCTATTTTCTATTCTGCGAGAAAGCCTAACATGCATGTTTAGATCGGTGCATGTCATGCAAAAACTTAGTGTTTCAAGCACTACAATCAGGCAGGACGCGAACTGTATACAAAAGTATAAATAATAATAAAAATCTTAAGTAACAAAAAACATTTTATCATTACATTGATAATGTGATCATAACAGTAGGATGAGTTTACAGATTACAGTGAGATCCCAACTAGGCTATTGCCTGTATCTTGGATATCAGAATAATTAAACTTTTTTGGCCACTCACGCAGCATGACAATTTAGGTAAAGGCATATCATGCTTGTGTTACCGTCTAGGGACAACTTTATGTTTCCATAAGTCGTAATATCGTTCTATTATACAACAACATTTATATAATGCGATTATCAAGTCAAATTGAGACGTATCATTGATGCACAGCGTGCTACGGAATCTTCTAGATCACATCTAAGCGTGTGGAAGTCTTGCAAAAGTTAGATGCTTCGCGGGCCAATATGGGAATTTTCTGTAGTTCTTTATCCAACCCTTCCTCGGAGGAGGCAGGGTTGGTGTATGGCATGGTGGGAGATTTTCTTGCAACTTATAGCGCTGGCTCCTAGGCGTTCTCATTGTTTTATTTAGAAATGTTAATTATTATGTGTTTAGTTTGTAAGTTGATTGTTGCAATGGGGCTGCCATGAACATTCGTTCAAAAGCCCAGAAATAAATGATTGAAAAAAAAAAAAAATCTACATACGAAGTATAAAGGAATTAATTGTTGAACTTCCACGCATTTCCATTTAAGGTGAGGTGCTAATGCATTCGGTATATCTATATTCTATTGAATTGTAAGAAAATCTGTGGTATGAAATATAATTGAGTGTGTGAGGTGCGCCGTGCGAGTCAAATTGTAAAAAATATGTCTTGTTATGATGTTCTTCCTCTATCGTATAATTGTATCGATCGATAGGTCTTATTTTACTTGTTGTTGTCTATGTCAACAAGTCAATTAAGACCACATTCAAACCTATTGATGAAAATATTCTCAGAAGCGAATGTTTTTGTTTGGTTCTAACTATTTAAATATAACCAACATTTTATACAAAATGCAATATATGTTTATCTAGAGAAGTTTATCTAATATATCAATTAGTAACTAGATTTCCGCTCGCTACTTTGTCGCAGTCTTCTCGTAATAGCCTGTCATTTACCGTGCAGCTTTCATCCTTATTTTATCCTCTTCAACTTTTATCTTTGTCATAAAACATTCTGAATGTCCTTCAATATCGCGCATTTCTATAAAATAAAGTTCTTGCAATAAAGGTTAAACGTTTTTACAGAACACATAAATATAATACAAAAAGTAGACTGATGTTACGCTTATTATGAATCTGTAACTTGTAAACAAGAATATTGTTTTTGCAGTCTTAAACCCGCAGGGGCAATATTGGGATTCCACCCTTAATTGGCTTCTTAATTTGTGATGTGTACCTATAGGTAGGCAGGGGCATTTAGAGAACGCCTGAAATTGCTCCGTCCGAGATTGTTCCAATATTGCCCCTGGGGTAGGTACGTGAGTAGCCGGCTTTAGTTGCAAAAAACCGAGCGAAAAAGTTGAAGTTGTTAAAAAAATATTGTTTACGAATCCTTTTGAAGATAGGCTATGTAGGTAGAAGATAGTTGATACATCCGGATTGTGTTGTTGCAAAAATTTCCACTCATTACGTGTAAGCTTCTAAACAAAAAGTAAATTTCTAAACGTTAAGAGGGCGCATAAAGCCAGAGAATTTCTATAGTTTAATGGGCGGGGCCATAGCGCGCCATGCCGCGCGCAATCATTCTTCCATCATACACCCGGCTCATCGTACACGTAAAGTTCATCGGACGCTAAATTAAACACAATATTCTTCGCTCGTTCAACGCGTATTTTCGGTAGTATATTAATGAAATAATTATATAAAACAGTGAAGTTGAAATATTATGTAATATGATAATTCATTATTATTTTTTATTTATAATTATTGATGATAATCTATACATATAATAAAACAGTAAAAAAAGTGTATACGTATGTAATATATTCAAAAAAACAATACCTATTAGGGAAACAGTATAGAGCACGAATCCGTAAAAAAATCTGTCTGTTTGTTTATGTATGTTTGTTTGTATGATTTGAATGAATGTTATATTGTTGTGTAGATATTATATACTAGCTTTCCGCCCGCGGCATCGCCCGCGCAGTCAAAGAAAAACCCGCATAGTTTCCGTTCCCGTGGGATTTCCGGGATAAAACCTATCCTATGTCCTTTCTCGGGTATCAAAATATCTCTATACCAAATTTCATGCAAATTGGTTCAGTAGGCGTGATTGAGTAACAGACAGACAGACAGAGTTACTTTCACATTTATAATATTAGTACAACATTAGTATAATATTAGTACAAGGTAAATTAGCTTGGAGAAATTTTTGCATATTATGTAGTGGTGTGTATATTACTCAGATCTTAGAGCGCGTTTCCACTATATCGTTTAAAAATACAAAAATGTTTCGATATCCTAACATTACTATTTAATTTTATACTTATTCCTAGCAACACTCTGATTTTTGTTTTCAATAAAAACAAGTTTTTATTTGAAAGAAAATGGTTTTGACTTTATAAAAAAAAAATATAATTATCATTCAATTTCACGTCCTTGAGCAAACGACAAGACGACTACCGTGAAACAATAAAATATCGTGTCCATAATAATTTGTTTCGTTATTAATATTTGACCATAATAATTACGAAACAAAACAAATAAATAAATCGTCACTTGATAGTTGAAAGTGGAAACACGCACAAAACCAGAATAAACCAGTTTACGCTGTCCGCAGGTGCCACGTGCAGTCTTTCGTCAGTCGCTTGAAGGTCGCTTGGTACCGTAAGGCTAAGCGCGCACCACGATTTTATGCAGCGTGATTATTTTATCGCAGAAATACAACGTATGAGTTAATATGACAATGCGCGCACATGCGATTAAATAATCGCAGCGATTTTAAAATTGTGATTTGTCACATTTTGCTTTTCTTTTTTTTTTCTTATCCTCCGAAGTAGTAAATAAAGACAAGCAACTTGTACGAAATCAATGATGAAAGTGAGTAATGATCACTATTAAATTATCGCTGTGCGCGCACCGTACTCTCTGCGATTTTCTACAGCGCGATTTTGAAATCGTGTCGCAAAAATTAAAATCGTGGTGCGCGCTTAGCCTTAGAACATAAAGCACACATTTCATTCAAAAGTTATAATTATTACGTAATTGTTAAATTTTGTATTTGTTGATTGTTGTTATTATTTGTTATTATTGTTATAATATTTGTTGAAGTGTTTAATTTGTGTGTAAGTGTTGTAACTTTATATTGTTAATTGTTAATGTAAAAGTTATACGTATGTTAAATGTGCAAATATTAAAATAAAGTCTCATCTTTTTCAGAGGAGAAACACATATAGTTTAACTAGATTTCCGCCCGCGGCTTCGCCCGCGTTTGCAAAGGAAAACCC
>CAJQZM010038432.1:1527-26469 GCA_907164665.1 Colias nastes | reverse complement strand
TTTTTACGTGAAAGAGTAACAAACATCCATACATCCATACAAACTTTCGCCTTTATAATATTATCAGATCAGATATTAGGATATTAGAATATTAGAATATTAGATATTAGATATTAGATTTAAAATCCCATATATTATATACTAGCGGTCCGCCCCGGCTTCGCCCGTGGTACATGTTTATGTTTTCTCTCCATAAGAACCATCCTCGTACTTCAATGAATACAATAAAAAAAGAATTATCGAAATCGGTTCAGCCGTTCTCGAGTTATGCGCTTACCAACACATTTTGCGATTCATTTTTATATTATAGATTATAATAAAAACTAAAAATAAAATGTTGTTTTTTTTATTTGCTGACCATACACTACTACAAACGCAAAAATTTCTCCAAGCTAATTTACCAGCTAATTTTTTTTGTAAGCTAAGCTAATTTAGTAGGTATGGATAGTGTGACTGTGTGAGACCCATTTGTAAAAAGTCGTCAAATAACGATTTTCGTGGGACTTACCTCCACCATACGGACAACTCAAAGTAATATCTAGGCATGTTTTTTAGTATATACCTATATAATATATTCACAATCTGTATTACATAATAATATTACATATTATAGATTATCTATAAGTACATAAATATAGCTTTTCGAATTTTTGTATGTTTGTATGTATGTCTTAGCATTAGCTAATAATATTATAATTCATAAAAAATATACTATAAATCTTTCTTGATTTTATAGATGTAAAACTATGAATGAAATATTTATATCCATATATGTATACCTAAGATCGTAGCGTCAATACCTACTCAGCCCGCGGAAACATATTATCATATTTATCTACAAATAGGTAGGTAGATTAATTACTACCTATTTGTAGATTCCTATGGTTGTTCCAGTAAAAAACGTAAACAGGTTGTGAATAGTATATACCTATATAATATATAATATATTCAAAATCTGTATTACATAATAATATTACATAATATCTATAAGTACATAAATAATAAATATAGCTTTTCGAATTTTTGTATGTTTGTATGTAGGTATGTCTTAGCTTTAGCTAATAATATTATAATTCATAAAATATATACTATAAATCTTTCTTGATTTTATTGATGTAAAACTATGAATGAAATATTTATATCCATATAACTAGGTACCTATGTAAACCTAAGATCGTCGCGTCAAGCCCGCGGAAACGAATTTACGAAAATAATAGATATCTAAACTCACCTGCATAAAGTTTCTGAAATGAATCAAGTCGTATTTTTTATTAATACATATTAATAAATAATAATAATTATTATTTATTATAAATAATAATTATTTATTATTTATTATAAATAATTATTATTTATTAATATGATTACAATACTAAGTATATTAACTTATCTTCGAAAATTAGTTAGATATCATTTAAATATGAATCTCTTTTAGTTCTCGTTTCTGAAGTTTCAATGTTCTTTTGTTGTTTACCATTTTCAAAAAAACAATATTAAAACAATATTATTAAAAAATCGGCGCGCGGCACAGCAATTTGAGCATGGTCTACTCGTCTCAACGGAGCGATAGCGTCTGATGTATGAAATAGAATTATGTTTGAAGCTCCTAGAACGTGCGATGCAAGATGATTTCTTGCGTAATTAAAAATATAGTAAGCGCCAAAAGTGTTTTATCGTGATTAAACCAAAACTAAAAGTAATTACAAAAAAGTGGTCCTACAAAGTTCTCACAAATGTTTCAATATAATTGTTTATGAAAAAAATAACATAATAGGCATTACCATGTCAAGTAAAAAACGTAAAAGTGTGAAATTTAGAGGTAACTTCGTGAATTTTTTCTATCGAGTCAATTTCAATATTTTATGTTTTTGATCTGACAATATAATCCAAAATATCATCAAGTTTTACATATATTTTATTTTTTATATTTGGTCTTGAATATTACACGTATCAACTACAAGTTGATTGGTGATTTGACTTTATTCGCGTTCTTAAGCGTTTAAACAATTGTTGTGATTAGACGGCTATTGAAATTAAAACATTTACTTTTTACTGCATGATTTACTTTACAGAATATAACGTCAATTTAATATTTCACACAATCAACTAAATGTAAATATTTTAAATTATACTGACTTATTTTTTACCGACTTCTAAAAAACAAAGGTTCTTCTTTCTTATTTTTTCTAGTTCGAATTTATTGGTCATTTCCTAACTTAGTCAGAATGTAATTGATAAAATAGTTAATGCTTTTGATATAATATATATATTTTCTTTCCTGTTCGCGGGACTATTCTTTTTCCCAACGTAAATAAAGCTGATGTTTCGACTTTTGAGGTAAATATTTAATCTCATAAATTTCCACGATCGTTTTAATTAAACAATTGACAAAAGGGTTTATCCCTTTTAAGGATTTAGGGTGCCGCCAATCCTTTGTCGTCTCTAATGGACGAAGAGAATATCTTACAAACAAAGATATTTAATTACAATATATACCCTACGTATTAAGGATAATAATTGTAGCTCAAAATGATTTTCAGCCTTGTCTCGACACAGTTCATCAATTTAAAAAAATACCTTGACATTTTAAAGCAGTTATTTTAGGTAGTGTTTACATTGACAAAAATAAATTACTTTCCATCGAAAAAGGTGTTAATCGTCCCGTTTTCAAAAGAATTTCTCAATAATATTGAAACAAACGTGATGAAATTTGTTCAAATACAGTTATGTGACATAACTCAGCCAATTGTGCTATCCAAACATAGTGATGTGAATTTAATACAATAGTGAGTTATAAAAAATTTATTAGCTGTGATTATTGCTTTAGAGTTCATAAAATATCAAATAGAGTGTTAATAAAAAGAGAATTGTAATAAAGAAAATAAAGGCAATGCAAAGTTTATCGGTCTTGTTTTGATTGTAAGGGGCCGTTCAAGTATTACGTAAGCACCAAGGGGGGGTGGGGGTGTCTCTGTTTTGCTTATTTTGGATGACATGGGGGGTGGGGGGGTCTAGATGATGATTACGTCATCGTTAGTTATTTAAGTTTTTTCGGAGATTCCCGCAAATAATACATATGCGTAGGCACTCGCTTTGAGAACTGATTAGGGGAATTACCGCGCATTAGGGAAATTACCGTGCGCTATTCACTTTTCTAATAATTCACTCTCGTGCCGGCCGGCTGAAAGTGCGCATCTATCAGTATTGTTTTGTTTGGATTCTAAACGTATTGTAAGCATTGAAAGTTATCATTTGCGTTTATGTTGATGCAATTAGCCAAAGTTTAACGTTTTAATTATTTAAATTTAAATATCTTATTAGAATGTCATATCATATTCATATAGACAAATCCAAGTTATACAAGAACTGTTCCGAAAATATTCTTTATGTTAGTTATGTTCTTTATTTCTGATTATATTTGTTTGTCATTTACTCTGTGTATCAGTTAAACCTAATATTTTCATGAATTTTCCTATTTTAAAAATAACAATATAAAAAAAACATTTATTACTAAAAATGTTTACGTAAGCATAGGGGGAGGGGGTAAGTGCTTTGCTTACTTTTGATGACAAGGGGGGCGGGGGGGTAAAAAATGGTAAGAAATCTGCTCACGTAATACTTGAACGGCCCCTAATAGTAGATATGTATTTTAAAAAAATGGCGGAAATTATTTGTATATAGGTATAGAATTTGTTTGCAATTTGGCAAATTATGTAAGAAAATAAGGTCTTCTTTTACTTTTTCAAAAAGTAAAATTGGATAGTTTTATGGAATTTCGTATGATTTTGATAAATCAATCAATACTCAAATAATGAAATGAAGTATTCCTATTCAATAAAATGTATTTTAATAAAATGTATTTTTATAAAATAAAAGCAGCTCTACTAAGAATCCATGCAAATTCATCAATTAAATATTATGAAAATATTTATTTTAATTGGTATAGATAACTTGAGATGGGTCAAAGAAGTTAATTGAGAACTTAGTCATAATATTGGTAATTGGATTTGAAAGTTTTTGTTGTTGTTTTTATAATATTGGTGTTGGTTTAATATAATCATTCACAGGTTATAATAACTTCAAAGGTTTCAACAATAAATATGAATTTAATTAGTCGGTGTACAGATTATTTCTAAATACCTACAGACTATTTTAATTATTCATGAATGATGAACACCCGTTAGGTTAGTTTTAGAAAAACAGATAAATAATATGTAAATAATAGAAATGAATCGAGCAAAAATTCATTAACGTATTATGTCCTACGTCAATGCTTCCTTTTCTGGTGTTAAATTTAAAATTATTAGGCATTGTAATTGTATTTATCATTTATGCGTGTCGAATGAAATTCGCCACGCCAAAGGCAACAACACTATTTAAAGTCAAATTTATCTTAAATTAAACCGAGAATAAGGAAAATAACAAAACCACAGATATTTTATTACGTAATTCCCTGGTGAATACCCATTATATTTTTTTATAAAATAAAAAAGTGACTGGATATGACTAATACTTCCACCTGGCATAGACAAGAAGTTTGGTTTTGTAGTACCGAGGCATAGAAACTTTTTTTTTATTAGCTGCCAGCGGGTGGTTTAGGTGCTTTACCTGAAGAGCACAGACCCTGTATGCTTTGTGTTTTTTTTTTGTGTAGTCTGTGCTATTCAAAGTGACGTGGCGGGAATTCCGCTGTCACAGCTCCAGATTGTACAAAAACGTCCCTAGCTATTATAGAACGATAACATGTGTTAGGTACGAACAAACATTTTTTTTTCTCTGACCTTGCACGTGTATTTAAAATTATGATTCGCTTTACAATTTAATCTTTTATACATAAATTCGTCTCTCTGTAATATAAAAATGATTGATATTTTAATAATTTCTTACATGCCGTCCTATTTGTATGTGTGTTAAGTTACACAGAGAACACTAATAGAATTGAGAGTTCGAGCAAGACAATAAACGAATTAAAATTTTATAAGTACTTGGAATTGCTCTGTATAAAATTTAATAATCAATTTAAACACAGTTGCAATCAGTATTGCAAACATCAAACCTATTTGCGTATGTACTTACGAAACTCGTTCTTATAAAATTTAATTAAAATACTCTGTTTCCAATTATATTTCTTATTGTATCGATTGTATTGTATCATTATTAAAGCGTATCTCTTATCAATTTTGTGTTTTTACAATAACACAGGAATACAGGATTTGTTTAAAAATATCTCGAGTCAAAATATAAAAAAAAATTAGTGTTCTAAATTCTAAATTCGAATGTCTTCGCATGTTTGCATTTGAGCAACCTACACTGAAGTCTGAAACAGTTAAACGTTAAAATATTTAAACAGTTTTGTAGCATCGTTTTCAGACGTCATACAAGAATTAATTGTAGTAAATTATAATCAAAACCAGTAAGGTACTTACTTACCTGTTTTCCATACAGTATTTCTACCTTAATATAATATTTATTTGGTAAGTGTTATTTGTTACTTTTAAATAAGTAAAAATAGCATCGTTTAAATAAATGGTCACGACAAAATATTTCCTTAATAAATCTATACCCAAAAATTAATTGTTAGCTTTCAATCAACATCCTTATGTTTATGATAGCTCGGTTAATGCTAATTTAAACGCTTCGATATTTATTTTTCCTACACGTGATCGCCATCTGCGTAAATGTTTATTTCAATTGATACTATTATTACTTATGCACCTATATTGATATTAAAAACTATGAACCTTTATAAACGAGTTCATTCTCCTTGTAGCGGTAACTGAATAAATAATATGAGAACGTATTGCAATACAAAAGAAAAATTCTACAAATTTCTTCGTTCTTTAAAAGAAACGGCTAGACAAAAGAATGAACCTATAACACTAGTATAGTATTAAATTTTATGTGTTATAGAGAAAAGAACGAAAGCTTGAGCACATCAAAACAGATAGATAAAGTTTATTTTGACAGCTAGTATATTAAAAACAATCTTCTTAATTCCCTTTGGGAATGTCTTCTTGGTCTTGGCCAGCCAATTGACTGAACTTTGAATCGTCGAGATTCCCTCGTTACGCTATAGAATATACATAATATTTTCTTCTCTCCCTGCAGTATATTATTTATTTCAATCTATACTTATATTATAAAGCTGAAGAGTTTGTTTATTTGTTTGTTTGAACGCGCTTATCTCAGAAACTACTGGTCAAATTCTTTCGGTGTTAGATAGCCCATTTATCGAGGAAGGCTATAATCACGCTAAGACCAACAGGAGCGGAGCAATGCGGGTGAAACCGCGGGGAACAGCTAGTCATTTATAATTACTAAAATCTTTATTGAATAAATAAGTATTTGCTAATTGTTTTGAAACTAATCTAGGACTTACCTTCCTATAAGTTTTAAGTTGCAATCCTTGTTTGCGTCTTATTAAAACAATATCACACACTACTAAGGAAGTAATTAGTAATTAAACAATTAAAACTACTTCACATCTTATATTTTCCACTCGTTAAGTACTTACACGTAAACAATATAACATAAGATGACACAAAACTCAGCATGTGCTAATTGCACTATAAATAATTATGGTCGTAATTGAGTTCAATTTAGTTATATAAACATAAGTTAATTTTTTATAAGTTATTTAATATTTAATAATCGTTTTCAATCTATACGACTGAAAGTAGGTGCTTTCAGCGACTCAACACAGTGGAGTTTAGTCGGTACTCCAAAAAAAGAAATGACAGAAATGAAAAAAAAAATTAAGATTTTCGCGCGTCGTAAACTGAAAAAGAACATAATAAACAGTACCTACTAAAAACTTTATTTTTATATTGCTCATCCCTTTTTGTAAAACTTTCATAAAATATAAACCAATTAGTACTTATAACAGTTATAAAAGATTAACAATGGTTGTTACAATAAGTACTTACATAGTTGTTTTACTGCGAATTTAAATATTTTACGTTTAAAATTACTATGTAAATTCTTATTGCATTTGTAATGTATTGTTAATTATATTTAACACATGCATAAATTTAACGACTTGCCTAATGGTGCTAACAGCTAAAGGCTTAGTAAGTACCTACAGATAAGGGATTATCCTCTTCGATTGTTAACCGACTTCAAAAACTGCGATATTTTCACATATGTTATTTATTTATTAGGTACCATACTTATGGCATTCATTTCTTAGGGACTGAAATATAATATGTAAAAAAGCAATTCGTTCAAGCGTTGAATAATAATAAATAATGGTATTAATATTAAGGTTTACGACTCACTGGTATCTTAAAAATAAATAATCTTCTAATAGGTATATAAAATTTCCGTGTCACTGGTCACAATGTGAGTTACCATACTCCTCCAAAACGGTTGGACCGATTCTCATGAAATTTTCTGTGCATATCGGGTAGGTCTGAAAATCGGCCAACGCCTATTTTTCATACCCCTAAGGTAAGGCCGAACAACGTTTGCCAGCCAGTATATTCGTAAAAAAAAAATACTACCGTATGTAGTTACACAAACGTTACAATATTTTTAATAAAACCAGTTTAATTTACAAGTCTTCATTTAGTTTGCAAACAGAATAGAGTCAACACAATCATTTATATTTATTTAAACTGTTAGCACATTACTAAGTAGCCAGTACATTATAATAGTACTTAGTACGTACGGATTACGGATGTTTAATACGGAATACCTACAAGTACAAATATCAGCCCTATGTGAAATGATTGACAAACAAGTGTACGGTTAGCAAAATAGCACTCAATAATGCGTAGTTATTATGTAATATTGTACAGAGGTAATATAAAGTGTATGAATAAAATTTTAAGAGTCTTTCTGTGATTTTAAATTCATAACGTTTATCAAAATAATTGCTATTAATATTATACATATACATGATACTATATACCACTACTA
Organism: Colias nastes; assembly: GCA_907164665.1. Taxonomy (NCBI): domain Eukaryota; kingdom Metazoa; phylum Arthropoda; class Insecta; order Lepidoptera; family Pieridae; genus Colias; species Colias nastes. The sequence goes on along the minus strand of CAJQZM010038432.1, from coordinate 18,549 downwards.
CACTACCATTTTTAATTAATTTGTTTTGTAAATAAAAAAAATCACGACTTAACGTTTTTTCACACATTACAATATGTAGTATGGTTTGACTCAGTGAGTTATTTTTCTGAGTTTTTTCGTTATTTTGAGCATAATTAATAGAAGAAAAAATTACTTATCCGTAAATCATAGGTATACATTTTTCCAGTATTGATTGTACTTAACAATTCTTACTTGAAATGTATCTACTGTATATTACATAATATTCGTGATTTATAAGCAGCATTTAGCATGGGCATGACGAATCGTGAGATACATATCTCCCATCTTCCGTTATGTAAATAACATTGACCACAAGTGATAATATTTATAACGATAAACGCTTTTTAGTACTTTTGTACCATACATATTTCTATGTATACTTCAATATTTTTTACTATAGTCTACGTCGTATTTTTTTAGGGATATCGTAGACTTTACGATATCCTTAAACACTTTTCAAAATGCATCGATTTATCTTCGTAACCTGTCCCCTTTTTACATGTATCACTATTTAATTTGCATTTGGTATAACCACGAATAACTTAATGATAAGCAATAATATGTTCTTACCAAACATCGACTATTTTTGTGAAATTCTTTATCCTTTCTTCCTAATTTTAGTACCTACTTCCCTAAAAGAGGATTATTAGACAGATACATTCACATATTCTAAATACATACAGTTTATAGTTTCAATTACAATTACGAATATTCGCGTCCTGTAATAATATTAACTAAAATGAATATGAATGGTGATACGAGCTTGTAGTTACTGATAAAGTATTTTTTGTTGGGGAATTCATGTAGTACCTAATGGTACTCATTATTATTGACCTGATTATCTCCATATTCATTATAAAATACGTTTTTCGTTTTGTAATTATGCCAATAATATACTTAATTGAAATTAGACGGTTACTAGATATAGGTAATACCACAATATAACGCAAATCAAACTATAATAAATAATTACATACTAATACAATTACATGATAAATGATAATGTTATGGAGAACGTCGTCACTTTTTCATTCATGAATAGAACTATTACTCATTATTATTACGAATTATAAGTTCTAATATATTATTGATATAACTAATTATTATTAAAAAGAAAAGTTAAGAGCTATGAACCTTTTTAAAAAAAAGTAGCGCTAATGAAATAATATTATTACCTACACATTTCCTCATTTAATCATATCAAAATACATGATTACATTTACATGAGTTCATTGTGCAGATAACGTAATTTAATTAAATAATTAATTGTTAATTTAATTTCGCACGTATTGATAGTAGCAAAACCGGTTCATTTTTATCAATATTAAGTAAATTAAGTCATTTACAAAAATACATTTACGTGTTATTAATTGTTTAAACATATACTATGTTTGTATAAAACCAACTCCTTTAGACTCGATTTTGACCCCTTTTAAACGGACAGATTCAATTGAAACTTTGAACACTTATCAATGGTCGGTGACAATACATTAATTACATCGTGTTTTTAAAATATATTAATTATTATTGAAGTGAAACTTCTTTAGGTGTAAAATTTTCAAGGTCGCGTCATGGCAATACTGTCACGTCATGGAGTAAAGCGACGATTTTGGTATCTTTGAATCATGCCAAAGAAGTTTCACTTCTGACACGTGTACTCGACATACACGCTCTTTGTTATAAACAATCTATCATTATCTATACATATTATAGACGTAATTTATTTTTCAGAATGATACCTCGGCGGAAACACAATGCGTCGTCTGGATCGCTACCACCCCCCGACGATAAGCATGCCAGCAATGATTATATACGTAAGTCAATTAATTTTAAACAATATAATATAGTAAATGAACAACGAATGATAACGAATACGTAGAGATTTTTATGTACGGGCAGGTTCGTGTGTATTTAAAGTTTTAATTAGACACAACAAAAAACTTTTGAATTGATGTTCATATGCATGCAAAGCTAGGTACGTGAAAAGTATATATTGTAAAACTTCGAACTTTTTTACTAGCTTGATAATTGAGTTTTTTATCTAAAGTTACAATTGCGTTGTTGTGCTAATTTAATTTGTTTAGATTTTTAAACGATAAACAAACTCCTAAAATAAATCTCTTCGCGTATATAATTAAAAGAAACTTCATCGTTTATGTAAGCGATAAATAAGAAAATCGGTATTTTTCTCATCTTCAAGAGAGGTGAGGATAATCGTAGTTTATCGAGAAATTAATTGGATCTTGATTGGCCTCTAAATTGGCTTATATCTCACGCAGTCACGCCTTCTGCGCCCCATTATGATGTTGTTGTGATATCGGATTATGGCAATTTCATAAGACCTACATAATTTTATTAAACAAATATTATATAAGATGACATCTTGGAAAATATTGTCCTTTACTATTTTTGCAAGCATCCGTTCCACTTATGACCTATCTAACCCTTTTAGCGTACTTTTTATTTTAAATGAAATATTAAAAGTAGATGAGTAGTGATTTGTCACTTCTGGAGGTTGCTAAAATAGTTAAATAAGTCTTTTTATAAAATAAAAGTTCCTTGAACTATTCGTTGCAACATACTGGCTAGGCGACAAAAAATGATTAAGGATATATATTATTCCATTTCCATAGGTACTGTCTGACAATTACGGTTTACGGTTAAAAATATTTATTTACTTCTCGCCAAAATCTCGCATTTTATTACCCGTATTTGGGATACATAAATTGTTGAAATCCAGTTAGATTGGACTTCAGTTTACAGCATAATAAAACCTGAGAAGGTTGCTAGAGGTCGGGATGATTTTGCATACCTTATACATGTCCTTGCGATTCGAATTGTATTTCGTGATTCATTGGGAGCACTCTTTTAAATTACCGTTGTTTTATTTGTACTTGTGAGAGTAAAATTTATTTGATTTCAGTGGCATTTCAAACTTAGGGATACATGTTAGTTATATGCGCCTAATGTTGTTTTTAATTTTTTAAGCGAAGTTGTATAGGTAATATATAAGTTGTATAGGTGCACATAAGATTTAAATGTCTAAACTGGTAAATGCGACCTATTCATAGTTGTCTTCTGATCCACAATAGCTAATAAAGGATTACTTTTGATAATTTATACAGAATACTAATCCATTGTAACATTTATTTACTCGAGTTCACAAAAGGGGATGGAAGATAAATGACATGCGTCAAAATTCTAAAATATTTACCTTTCAAATCCTTTCAAAGTTAAATGCTGACTCATAAATATTTAATTATTAAGAGAAACAGGATTAAAAGATAATTTGGTAGGTGTTAATTATACACCTTTCTGTGTATTTGTATTTACTTGACATTTACTCTAAAATATTCATTGTTTAATTATTCCTAGAAGAATAACGGGATTTCTATATTTAGATGGTTTACGGCTTCACAATTAAAAATTCAGACGTACCTACCTACGTACATTTTGATGACTCCTAAAAATGTTTGTTATAACTGTTGTTTATTTCCGTGTTTTGAATAAATTTGGTGGAGTTTTATTCTATTTTTATATGACGTTTCTAATTAAATTTGTTTTTTATATTATTTATTTTTTTGCGCTATCCTTATTCTTCTCACATTTCCTTTCCTACCAGATTGCCTGGCAGAGATTGCTGTGTAGCAATAAGGCCGCCTATTTTGCAAAATTTTTGTACCTCATTAGTTTGTACTACATTTCCTACATTGTTTTGTACAATAAAGTGTTATAAATAAATAAATAAACCTTCATAAACTACTTTATAATATGATTTTAATAAACATTAATCGAAATTAAATTTTACTATTATTGACCAAATAATTTTGTGCTATTTCAAATGCAGTATTAATAGTAGACCTTTTAAATCGATGAAATACAAAAGGAAAAAAAACAAAAACTAGTTCAAAATAAACTAGATTTTGAATGTCAACTCAGAGCGTAGGACCTTCAGAGTTCAGACATGTCACAATATATGACTTTATTTCCGTTTATCTAAAAAAAGTATACATTGTCCAGTATTAATAAAATAAAACCGACAACTAAGCAATTGCTTACCTATTAAGTGTTTCCAAGACGGGATGCGCAAATTTGCTTACGTAATAATTGATATTGCAATATGAGACTTTAATAGTTAAAGTCATATAGAGTGATGAATATAATCAAAGCACAGTATCCAATTTCGGGATAATACCAGGAATTAATTAGCATTATTCTAGGAACAGTCAAAGGCCAAGCCGAAATGATGAAAACTACTTAATATTTAAAAGTTGGATGTTGATTCTTTTTGCGACTCTGTCTGCTCCAATTTTAATGAATTTTAGCATATGTATAGATTAGACCCTAGAGAAGAACATACTCTTTTTGCGAAAGCAAACTTGGAGAGAGGTAAATAGAGGGAGGAAATTTGTAAGGGGAAGAACTTGTGTGTTATCATGTTTGAGTAAAGCCGCCGGCGGAAAGCTAATAGCTTCATAACCAAGCACAGAAAGTGGATAGGAAATGCCTCATAAAGGAAGAAATAAAAATGTATTACGCAATATTGAATGACACGTTTAGAAAAGCGTTGAAGCGCATTTATCGAGACAGCAATAATCTACGTTATTGGAAAAGTTCTTAGAGAACTCCTAAGTCCTGTCCGTACCACAAGTAATTCTGAACTACGTCTCTATCTTCATTTGCCGAGTTAAATCACTACAGATTGAATATATTACGCTCGAACGTGTGACGATTGAGAGAATTACTCCTTATTTCTCGTACTTTCTAGATTTTTTCAACGTTACGTTTATAATAAACGAGTTATGTAACGTTGTTTATCTCTTGAGACCTTGGTACATGCATGCATGACTTATTGACATGTAATTTTCGGTGACCCTTCGATCTATTAATAAAATTAAAGTGGCCCTCATACTTTTTGTGTTTATCGATATTATGTTAAACGCAATATGAATAAAACAACATAAATATGTCCCTTATTTAAAGTCAATTATTCAAACCCTTGTAGCGAAATGAACAAATATTTTTTTATCCGCAAATAGACGCTCAAACATATACCTAGGTATATTTTCTGTAACGTGGCTCATCGAACTGTAAGCTTACATTAATTGGTCTTTCGAGAACAATCATCAAACTCAAAAACGAGAAAATTAAAATTCGAATCTTTGTCTTTGTCCTAAAATGAACATGTATTGTTTATCAGTTTGCCAACATTCCTAATTCCTATCACTAATCATCAATATTTTTCAGTGTCAGACAGCGGAGCGGGTGAAGGATGGCGGTCACACATAAAGCGACGGCTCAACCGCAAGACGCTCCACAAGAGAATACCGGTCACCGCCTGGTTACCTCAGTAAGTACCCGGAAAATAGATCAATTTCCATTCACGGCATATTAGCTAATTATCCTGAAGTATTCAGATTGGTACTGCGTGATCTGCGCCCATTACGCTCCTAATTTGATTAGCTTCCGTGACTTGTTTTGATAGTATGTATATTCGTTATGTTATTTAGGTATTCTGTTTCATTATTAAGTTGGGAATTTTAATGTTACTCCAGTTAATGTACACTATATTCTCGCGGGTTAATACTTTTCAATCAATTGGTAATCGCCTCTTTAATTCCATATATTTTTATAATTTATAGAATACCTATTAATATCTTGATTAATATAATAAGTCAAACCTTTATGTCGTTAAACCTTGTATCGTTATCTTTTAATCTGAATCGAAAGTTAATCTGGTGTAGAAATTAAAGGAAATTGGTTTCCAGTAGTTAAGGGTATTGAAAGCACAAAATATATCGGTTAACAGACAGATAAAGATCAGTTATGATTAATATTGAAGGTAGGTAGATAGATAATGTTTCTACTCGTATTAGTATTTCAATTTCACAGTTGAAAAATAAAGTCCTTAGATAAAGTCGCATATAACTAATTTGTTTCTGGTATTACAAAATAAATGTCTATATTCCAGTTACAATTTGGAAAAAGCGATAGGCGATCTCATAGCGGGTATCACAGTGGGTTTGACTGTGATTCCGCAGTCTCTTGCCTACTCGAACATCGCTGGCTTGCCTCCACAATATGGTCTCTACGGTTCATTCTTGGGTTGCTTCATCTACATCTTCTTGGGCGGATGCCGAGCTGTTCCCGCCGGACCCACCGCTATCGCCTCTCTTCTAACATGGCAAGTCGCTGGAGGCGTCATAGAAAAAGCAATCCTACTCAATTTCCTCACTGGACTAATTGAACTACTGATGGGAGTGCTTGGACTCGGATTCTTGATCAACTTCGTATCAGGCCCTGTGTCTTCTGGATTTACATCTGCAGTTGCATTGATGATTGCCACGTCGCAAGTCAAAGATTTGTTCGCTATAAACGTGAAGGGTACGACGTTCTTGCAACAATGGATATCAGTATTCAAGAATATTCACAGTGCGTCCTTATGGGATCCAATTCTTGGATTCAGTTGCATTGCGCTTCTACTGTCTATGAGGGTAAGTTGAAATATCTTTACGGAAATTTAGTACTTTCAATTTCATCCTCATCAACGTCCGTACGCTATAAATACGTTGTTATTTTCAGAAAATCGGTATGATCAAACTTGGAGAGAAGTCTTCAGATGGACCAAGCACTCGGCAGAAAGTGTTGACTAAATGTATGTGGCTACTCGGAACCTGCCGTAACGCCATCGTGGTGGTCCTTACTGGAGTCCTCGGCTTCTGGTTCGTTACTGCAAAGGGTGGCGCACCTTTCCGACTTATGGGTACGTAAGATTTACTACTTCTCTTCCGAATTCGTATGAATAAAGTAATAACATTGTCTTTTGTTTTTCAATGCGTTCGCCAGGTGAAGGTGTACCGGGCGGTTAGTAATGTAACACGAACTCTTCATCACATCAATATCTGTATTATTTTGATCTGTATTGTTATTTTTCCATCTGTAGGAGTCGATCAACCATGCACGCTGGTATTCTTCATTGTTTCCTCTCATTACATTGCATTAATTATACATTATGTCACTGTTATTCTATTATTTCGCTCGACTAATGGTAATGTTCTTATAGGTGGCATACCCTCTGGAGTCCCAACGCCGATGGTACCACCATTCAGCTACGTGAAATCAGATAACACCACGGTAGATTTCGTCGATATGGTCTCAGAAATGGGATCGGGTTTACTGGTGATTCCTTTGATAGTGCTGCTTGAAGACATTGCGATTTGCAAGGCGTTTTCTGGCGGGAAAACGATTGATGCGACTCAGGAGATGATCGCTCTAGGACTGATGAATGTCGGCAACTCGTTCATGCAGGCGTACCCCGGAGGAGGGTCGCTTGCACGTTCTGTAGTTTCTAACGGATCGGGAGTGAAGACTACGTTCAACGGACTTTACACTGGTAAGTTTCGAGTATTCAATATACACGCACAATAAGTTCACACTTTTGTTACTAAACTTCTAAAAGCGCATTGCGCAAGATTCTTTACGTATCACATGTGACAATAAGTTTCATTATAACTTCTATTAAAATTAACGTTTTACCCGTTTACATATTAAATTACAATTTCCTCTGCTCCAAAAACAAAGATTCACAAAGAATTCATTTCGCTAATAAACGATTATTTTTATCTTTTCAGGTCTGATGGTGATCTTGGCCTTGCAGTTCTTCACGCAGTACTTCGAATTCATTCCAAAGGCGGCATTGGCTGCTGTCATCATCTCTGCTATTCTGTTTATGGTAGAATATGATGTCGTCAAGCCAATGTGGCGAGCCAAAAGTAAGTCATAATACTATTCTATAGATTATTATTAACTAGCTTACCGCCCGCGGCTTCGCCCGCTTTGTCTAAAACCTAATAAATTATATACTAAAACCTTCCTCTTGAATCACTATATCTATTAAAAAAACCGCATCAAAATCCGTTGCGTAGTTTTAAAGATTTAAGCATACAAAGGGACATAGGGACAGAGAAAGCGACTTTGTTTTATACTATGTAGTGATGATGATTAATGTCAGTACTCAGTAACAATACCCTAATTCCCATGAAAATATTGCAGAACAATAGGTCCTGATAAAATATGTACTTATAACAAAGTAGTGTTCTCGCCTTTGTAATACTGAATACATATTTTATCGTTTTATAGTATTTTGTGATATTTTATATTCCTGCCACGAACTGCATTTTATGAACAACTAGCTTACCGCCCGCGGCTTCGCCCGCTTTGTCTAAAACCTAATAAATTATATACTAAATCACTCTATTTATTAAAAAAAACCGCATCAAAATCCGTTGCGTAGTTTTAAAGATTTAAGCATACAAAGGGACATAGGGACAGAGAAAGCGACTTTGTTTTATACTATGTAGTGATATTTAATTTGACTGCAAATTAAACCAGATTCAGTAAGAGAACACAGACGCTGACGTTAATTTCCTTTGAAAATGTTTTTCATGAGATTGTAATGATGTCTTTAGCATATAAGGATAAGTAGTACTTTTGATCATTTCCGCTCTTTTATAAACATAACTGGAACTATATGTTTTATCAACGTGATCTTTCATCATGTACCAATGACGACTATCTAAAGTTATGCATCTCACAACACACAATGTGCCCATAATTTTCCGTAACAATAAGTTGCGGTTTTCCATGAGGGGAAAAAACCGTAGTAACTACATGTAACATGAGTGTTTTTTGGTACTTTCAAGATCTAGTAAATAGTTGAAAGTTACCTATACATTTTCAATTATTTCCCGTGAACTATTGAGGAAAATTGATGCAGTCGCGCTCAAACTCTCAAACTCAAACTCAAACATTTATTTATTCAATTAGACTTCTTCTAGAAGCACTTTTGAAACGTCATTAGGTACATATTTTTAACATTTACCACCGATTCGGAAAGCAGTATCTACGGAGAAGAATCGGCAAGAAACTCCATAGTTGCTCTTTTTCTTATCTAAAACTAAACACTTCAAGTGGCTATTTTGCATTCAATAGTTGTATTTACGGAGAAAAAGAAATTTCGCATACATTTGAATTATTTTTATTTAGCTGAATAAACATCTAACAAAGACATTATTATGAGCTTAGAAGGCATTGTAGGATAACAATGAGAAAACTTTTAATGATACGCCTTGAGGCTTTGCATAAAGCCGTAAGCTTAGAGTTAGTACCCAAGTAGCTTAGATCCCTTTAAAAGAAAGAACAGTACACCTACTCAACTCTGTATTATCGTGATATTATTATTTTTTTTTTTTTTATATTTTTTGAATCATAATTCTTACGCATGTAAATATTAAGATATTTCTTTAATTAAAGATAAAACTTGATTGTCTTCATCAGCCTATATTTATTTCCATTAGTTGCAGGGCTTCCTGTCTGAGGGTTAAGGATTAATTTAATTTTTAATTTTATGATTAAATTAAATATTTTATATATATTTAAATTTTTCAATCCGGCTTGAACCACTGAATCGTCCAAGCTCTTTAATATTTTCTACTCAGCGGAATTAATTCTGTTTCTCATTATTTCAGAATTGGACCTCATTCCTGGACTCACGACCTTCGTCCTCTGCTTGGCTTTACCGATAGAGATGGGCATCCTCACCGGAGTTGTTGTCAACATTGTGTTTATCCTGTACCACGCTGCTAGACCCAAATTCTCCGTGGAAATGTTAAAAGTAAGGAATTTTCATATAAATAACTTAAAATAGAAAATAACATTGCTTAAAGGATTATTTTGTCGCCCAGAATACATTGAAATATACATTCATAATCTTCCTTAACATTGTTTATAACCACAGCTTTTGATAACCTGAATTGAATGTAATAAATTTCCTTATGCCAATGCCCTTATAGCGAAGTTAATTTAATTTAATTCTATACCAAGGATTAATAATAACATAACGTACTATAGTACATTTTTGAAGTGAAACTTCTTTAGGCGCAATGAGAGTAAAATTTCAAGGTCGCGTCATGGCAATACCGTCACGTCAAGGAGTACCTACGGCGACTATTTTGGTATCTTTGAATCTTTTCAAGGAAGTTTCACTTCTGACACTTTTTTTTACAAACGCTCTTTTTTGCAACGCTTAACGAAATAACAACATAACATAGTAAAAAGACGTGTGGCACTCGGGGACTGCCGCGGTAAAGCTATTGCGTAGCGTGCCTTCAAGCCACACCTCCGCGCCCGTCGGAGTGGGGAGCGTGAGGTTTTTCGTTACGCAATTTCTGGATTCGGTCCCCGCGCTCAAGGCCCGCGATAGAAGCTATGCAATAGCTTAAAAACTCATATCCAAATATTTATTTTCAGACTGACCAAGGCGTGGAATACCTAATGATAACACCAGACCGTTGTCTCATGTTCCCGTCAGTGGACTACGTGCGGCGCCTCGTCACCAAGTGCGCGAGCGGCAACTCTGTGCCCGTCGTCATTGAGTGCACTCACATATACAGCGCTGATTACACAGCTGCCAAAAGCATTGAACAGCTAACAGCTGACTTCCACGCGAGACAACAACCGCTATACTTCTATAATGTAAAACCTTCCGTCTGCTCAATCTTCGAAGCCGTCGCTAAGCCGGAACACTTCGTCGTCTTCTATGAAGATGATGAACTTGACCGACTCTTTACAGCGGACGACAGGATCGCCCCAATCAAACCCGCCCTCCCCTTGAATGCTTAGCTTGTGATATAAGACTATATTTTTGGAACGAATTTGACGGTTGGTGTGCCGTCTTGTAAATAGTTCGCCGAGTGAACCTCGAATTTATCGTGTTTCGATGTAAAACTTTGTGATTGGATGACTTAAAGTGGCCGCCGGTTGACAAAATGAAATAGATTTTGTACCAATGTTCTATTTTTGGTAAACTTTACCGTTTTAAATTAAAAAGCAGTAGTTTTCGGGCTAAACTATACAAATTGTTCCAGATTTTTCGAAGTCAAAACTGGTGGTCATTTTTGTTGGTCATTTTAGTCGCATGAACTGTAGATGCTCTATTTTAGTAATGTAAGGGTCGGAAGGTGTATGGCTGTGCAGCTGGAACCGGGGACCGGAAGTCCGCATCATCAGTATTATATACAACCGTGAACTGTACTCGAAACAATTGTTCTGCTCAATTTTCTGGATATAGCTAAAAGTATTCTATCGATTTTGAAAATGTATTGACTTAAATAACCAAGTTTTGAGATAAACTCAATTTTGTTGTACTACATAATTACATTTTAACAGACTTATAAAGCTGTTAAATGTGTAACTTATATTCAAAATTTATTCTCTGTAGTTTCCATTTTTGTACATCATTTTCCATTCATCAATTCTATGGTAATGGCTCATCGCATGACATTGTGCTTTTACCATATTTCTTACTCTGTTGCTCCAGACAGAGACTAATGAGGAACAGAATTTTTTTTAATAAATATTATGTTCTTGAACTTTTTCCAATTTCATTAATTGTTCATGAAAAAGCTTAACCAAAATAGTATGAGTCTCTTGAAGAGAGCCAGAACAATTCTCTCGCGTATATTGTAAGCATGAAAAAGAATGATTCGTGATTGGTAAGACTACGACACAAACATCAAAGTTGCACGATTTTTTTTAAATAATTAAATGGAGTTACTTTGAATTCAACAATTACGCGATACTATTTTATAAATAGACCTTTATTAGCAATAATTTTAAAGATATGTATTTTGTGTCGTGGTCTTGTTGGCCAAGTAAAAAACGATCCGAAAAAGCGGACATGATTTCTACCTTCTAATTAATTATTACTGATCTGATTCTTTAACTACAAAACAATCTTTATATGAGTATTGAGTAGTTCTTTTTTTTTTTTACAAATAATATGACGTATATATTGACTATTTTTCTACTGAACTTATCCTCGCATCGGATCGTATTTACTGAGCTTGGTGTTGAGGTATAACCCCGTAAGGGTGCTTTTCCATCAATAGTGTACGAGAATTAAAGCGAGCAATGTGTTTGTAAAGAACTAATCTTATCGCTTCATTTAGTTTGAAGTTTGAAGCGATACTATTGGGTATTTACAAACACATCCCTCGCTACACATCCTCGCACACCTCTGGTGGAAAAGCACCCTAAAAGTTAGGTAAAAGTGTGTTTTCAGCTCAAATCTTGCGTAGGGTAACTGTGTTTACGGAACGGTATGATGTTAATCTTATTGACTAATAATTATTTTTATTTATTTGTATGTGTATCAATGGAATATATAAATATATTGTGTATCGACGCGACGCATTTCAAATTAACGATTTCTCAGTAGAGTTAAAACAATAATGTGTCGTACAGTAGCATAGAAAATAGAAGTGAATTGGTGTATTTTGATGCAAATCTCGATGTTGTTGTTCACAAATAATTAATGGTAAACGTAGATTATAAATGTGTGTCTACTTCAATCTTCTGCGTCGCGTCGACTCTTTAGCTTTAAGCAGATTTTGTGACGAATAATTATTGTTGAGAAAACGATATATTACTTTCTATTCACTTCTTGGAATTTTGAAAATCATGCAACTCGATACATTGCTGTTTAGTAGATGCTTATCATCATTCGAACGTCATCAATGTATTCCTGCACAATTTCAATTACGATATTCGTAGATAAGTGTATTCAATATTTTTGATGCAAATGAATATGTACTTAATTCTAGTATTAATAGACATTATATTGGCTCAATTAGGTTCTGCAAGATTTAAGCTGAACTGTCGATTAACCCCTAAGTTTCCGCATAGCGTTATTTTTTTAATAATGATTTAAGAGGACCCTAGGCGTCTCTCGCCATGTTGTGATTGTAGATTTTAAAATAAATTTAATGTACTTATGCCATGAGTTATTACGCCATGTCCATAATATGACTATAATCGTGATACTTAAAGAATTGTTTAAGTAGTAGTTTATTTATTCATAGGTGTTTAGAGTACAAGTTAGTTTGTAGAGGAATTTAATATCATTCTACTTTAGAGACTAGGGGTCCAGTGTGTCGTGTGATTTGTGATATATGCAAATGCATTCTTGTGTGAGTGTAAGCCTTGGAGTTATTTATATATGTATACGTATTATAATTTTTATAACGCAGTTCGATTTTTGGAAGAGTTCTACGTAAAAGAGTCGGTAGTTCACAAAAATGGGGACAGATGCTCAAGTAAAATTTGTTTTACTGTTCTGTGGTCTCTTCGGGAAACTTTAGTGTAATATTTAGTTGTTTAAAGCACCAGACCCTGTAAGGAAAATTAAAGAAAATTAATTAAATTTTACTTTGTAACCAGAACGTCTTTAAGATGATTATAAAATGTAACAAAACGTATTTTCATAGTACAAAACATAGATTTATATTGAACAAATCATATCTCGATATATGTAATTGTACTTATTTATAGACATATGTACTTATACAAACATGACAAATACATTTGCATGTCTTGTTTCTTTAGTGTGAGTGGTATAACGACGCACAAACCTCTTCTGAGACTCCATTATATATATTCATCTTGTGATCCATAATATATGTATGTTTAACAAATGGACGTTAATAAAATTGATATTTTAAAGAAATGCTTTAGATTAAAAAAATATATTTAAATATTTAAAATTGTGGTGCGGTTAAATGAAAATTAACTAATGTTTTCCCAGTTCCAAGAACAAAATAATTCTAATTAAACTCTTTGAGAGTTAGATGATTTGGTTGTTTTATTTACACCCCTCTAGATATAAGTTGCTACGTAAATTGAATGAATGTCAATATGTAGGTAATAAAATACTAAAGATGTAGTTTTTTCTAAGATTAAATTAATATTTATGGATGTGTGTTTTTCTCTATCCATACATGAGTTGTTATAGTTCAACTGAATTTCTATAAAAACAAAGACGAAGTTGAATAAAATAAAAACTGAAATAAAAGCAAATGACGTCACGAAACTGAAACGACGCCTGCATATTATTTCATGCTGTTTTTAAATATTAAATGTATTTAAAAAGTAATTCTATCTATCTGTGTGTCTGATTCTTCCTCACGCCTCAACCACTGAACCGATTAGAATTGAAACTTGAATTGGTACAAATATATTTTTTATCCCTAGAGAACGGAAACTGTGCGGGATTACCTTTTCGATGATTTATAAATTTCACGAGAATAATAGTAAATTTATTTAAAATAAGGTTTAGTGAAAATACATAAAAATGAACATGACGGACCAATCAACGTCACCTTTAGGCTTTACTTATGCTCAGTGACCCAAAGACTGTTTTGACCTCCCTCACGAGTATGCGCGAACATTTCGATCTCGCAGAGGTTTTTTTCTATTTCTTTATATGAATATAGGAACGATATATAGCCAAATTCCCTCTTCGCTTCCCAAACCTATTTTATGAATCCCTATATTTGAACACTAAATTCATTGTTTCATTTATGACTCCTAATCTCCATACCAAACTATAACTATTTAGATATCTATTGCCTACAACAAATACGATCTCCTTATCAATATTTTTATGCTATTAAATCTTGCCAGTTAACAAAACAAACTGACCTTTACGTAATACTAGCTGCTCCGCGCGGTTTCACCCTCGTGGCTCCACTCCTGTTGGTATTAGTGTTATGATATGCCTATAGCCTTCCTTGATTAATGGGCTATCTAACACTGAAAGAATTTTTCAAATCGGACCAGTAGTTCCCGAAATTAGCGCGTTCAAACAAACAAACAAACTTCAGCTTTATAATATTAGTATATGTAGTATAGATGGTACCTTTGAGTGCTTTGATATATAAGTAACAGGTCAATGCACATGGAAATTGAGACTACATTGTTCACTGGCGTCGCACTTATGGCAAAATGTGATTGAATTTGATTTGAATTTGAGTTTGCTGGATCAGCGGAAATGTAACGATGGATTGAATTTGCGAAATGATTGATTGGGAGTAAAATTACTTTTGAATATAGGGCAATATTCTGAATTGACTATGACTATAGCATAGAATCTTCGAAAAAATATAATTTAGGCAGGCTAAAAATACATTAGAAACTTAGAAATATCTATTTCTATTTGATTTAATTATATTTAATTACAATAGCTAGCTTATTAAATTGTAAGAGTCTTGCAAACCAAATTGGGGTATTGAAAAATATTTATTTACTAGCTGTGCCCGCGACTTCGTCCGCGTAGATAAATTTAACAGCATGAAGTTAGTTCTAGGTGGTATGAAAATTGATAACTATGTTCAAGTTGTATATTATAGTATTTTTTTTCCATACGCCAAAGAAGTATAACTTCTAACGCGTGTACATAAGTACACACACTTTTTTTTTGTGGAAGTAACATATAACTATGTTTTAAAGTAAAAATAATCCGCTTTTTCTTAAGAGTTCAGACACAAAAAAACATGAAATTTTGTTATTTATGCGATTATCTCGAAATTGCGAAGTCACAGCTCTTCCCCAAATGGTTCGAAAATTGGCCCTATGGCAAGCCTTGACGCTCGCAGTGCAAAAAAAGTGTTAAATAATGATAGAAAAATTAATAAAAAAAACCGGCCAAGTGCGAGTCGGACTCGCGCACCGAGGGTTCCGTACAAACCTGCAAGGTTTACAAAGTTGATTTTGTTACAGCTTAAAGGTATTATAGACCTGAGTATTTGGTATGAATTTCAATTTAATACCTCTACGCGTTTATGAGGAAATGGGTAGTAAGTTTAAAATTATAAAAAAAAAATATATTATGTGATGTAACTAAAAATTTATGGTTTTCGTAATTTTTCCTTTATCTATGCTATAAGACGTTGCTTCGTACCAAATTTCAAGATTCTGAGTTCACGGGAAGCACCCTGTAGGTTTTGATTCCCTTGCAAGTGTCGAAAATTTGCGGCATAAACGGCTGTATCTTTTGATTGCGTTGGTTTAGAAGTTTGATTTTTTCACAGCTTCAAGGGACAGTAGACCTGAGTAATTGATATAAATTTCAGCTTCATACCTCCACGCGTTCCTGAGAAAAAGGGTCTTGACAGACGGACGGACGGACGGACGGACGGACAGACGGACAACAAAGTGATCCTATAAGGGTTCCGTTTTTTTCCTTTTGAGGTACGGAACCCTAAAAACGACGTGTGTCACTCGGGGACTGCCGCGGTAAAGCTATTGCATACTATGCCTTCAAGCCACACCTCCGCGCCCGTCGGAGTGGGGAGCGTGAGGTTTTTTCGTTACGGAATTTCTCGATTCGGTCCCCGCGCTCAAGGCCCGCGATAGAAGCTATGCAATAGCTTAAAATAAAAATTGAATTATATAAAAAACCGGTACTTTTTATTCAGATTGCATTTTTTCGAAAACTATGATAGTGAGTCTCATGGGAATTTTACTCTTGCGTTTGTCATGTATTTATCCATTCGATCATTCAATAAAATTAGGCTGTCGCAAAAGAAGGGTCAAAAAAATACTGTGAACCGTTCAGAAGGGAGCCGACCGCGGCATAGTACCTCTTAGAAGTTAGAGTTACACCCCCCTCTCCGCCGCGTCGCTCGCAAGCAAAGTTTGCACATCATGCGGCGCGGGTGATTCGGGTGTTATTTTAAAATCGTAATATCTTCTAAGATGTTCATTGAAATTAAGTGATGTCAAAGACAATTTTTTACATATATTTTTGGTATCTCGAACCGTTTACGCAGCGCACGTAATGGAAGCCCTCAAGGATGAATAATTTTCTCCGTTTTTTTTACATTTTCCATTATTTCTTCGCTCCCAATCGTTATATCGTGATGTTATATAGCCTATAGCCTTCCTCGATAAATGTTCTATTCAACACAAAAAGAATTTTTTAATTCGAACCAGTAGTTTCTGAGATTAGCGCGTTCAAACAAACAAACAAACAAACAAACAAACAAACTCTTCAGCTTTATAATATTAGTATAGATTTGCTCTAAAGCCTTGTATCCACTTGAGCATGCTCAGGCGAATGAGCGGCTCATTTGGCCGAGCCGCTCAAGTGGAGACGCCTGAGCA
>CAJQZM010038424.1:73714-88382 GCA_907164665.1 Colias nastes | reverse complement strand
AATAGAACACTTTTAAGAGCATTTCCGCGAACAATTTGTCTACACAATGAGGCCATTTCTATTTTTTTCGCACTACACCGCTTCTCACGATGGCAAGTGTGAGTTTGATACGAACGTAAGGACTAAGGATGGAAAATCGATACTTAACAATCATACCGGTTTCCAAATAAAGTTGTCTATTCACGTTACGTTACGTTTTTGAGCGAGGACAAAAATGGGAAATATTTATAATCTGTAATTTCCCTTCAATCTTTCAATTTTATATAAATCGATTGAAATTCTTGATAATTTTTATGAATTATGTATTAATAAGTTATTCCAACTGTATTGGGTATTACTTTTGTGGCTCAGGAATAGCCCATAGTATTATCATAGGTATATGAAGTTACTTGATAAGCTTATTTTTACTTAATATTATTAATTTAAGAATGCTCATTATTCATACATCAGTCTGTTTAAAATTAAGGAATTATAAAAATAAAAAACATATACATATTATGATTATATTAACCCACAAGAATGACGCAAGTAGCTACAGCACAACATTGAGGCACAACGGAATAAGCTACGTTCCCAATTTTATGCCGTTGTGGGTGAAGATTTAATAAATTATAATTTATTAAAAAAATTTATTCCCCTCAGAGCACCTAATAATTGAAATTCTCTAACTAATTTCTATAAAATAACAAGTATGAAGGTCGAAGAAAACGATTAGCCGAAAGCAGCCGCATGCGGTAAATTTTGAAAAAACTTTTAGACTAGGGTAGAAGCAGTAGCGGCGTTAGGGTAGGGCGCGGTTGGGCGACCGCCCAGGGCGCCGGATATAAAGGGGCGCAACAGGCGCCCCTTTATATCAATGTGAATGACATTACAATAATTTCATAAATTTATCTTATTATCCTGATAAGGATAGCCAGGATTAGCTTAAAACATATGTTTGTATGTAACCGACTCCTTTCGACTCGATTTTGACCCACTTTAAACCGACAGATTTCATTCAAATTTTGTACAGTTATCAAGGACCAGTGACAATACAATAACTTCATAAATTTATCTTATTATCCTGATAAGGATGGCCAGGATTAAATATTTCTTTACGTAAACTAACCGACTTCTTTACACACGTTTTCTACCCATTTTAAACAGTCAGTTTTAATTCAAATTTTTTACACTTATCAAGGATTGGTGACTTTACAATATTTTCATGAGTTTATCTTATTATCGACTAAACAAGTAATAATGCACAACTTGTCGCACGCCTGACGCAGGGCGCCGTTCGTATCACAACGACAGAAAATCATTGCGTGACGCATTTTTTTAATTTTGCTATAACTCCAAAAATATTCATTTAATATGAAAGATGTAAAAGGAAAAAATAATCTTTATGAAATACTCAAGCTAATTACGTATTTAGTACCGTAATTCTGTAAAAAAAAAATAAACATTACCATAGTAAATGTTCTCAGGAAACGCATACAAACAGTGTGATAATGAGCTTTTACTAAATCAGGCAAATTTCTCAAACGACCTGAAATGTTTTTATCGACATCATTTTGCTTTTGAATATGCTGTAAAATATTAGTTGTATCGTAACTTACAACAGATGATTTTTTTCTTTTGAAATATTACCGAAAAGCCTATACAAGAGAAAATATAGAGTTCGAGGAGTGTGCCTGATTTAGTAAAAGCTCATTATCACACTGTTTGTATGCGTTTCCTGAGAACATTTACTATGGTAATGTTTATTTTTTTTTACACCATATGAAAGTAGAGATTTCAATGAACAAAAAGCTCCACAAGTTTTTGAAAAAAGCTGATATTTTGACGGGTGACTTTTCGATTGAAAATTAGGTTGTTTTTTTGGTATTAATTCAAAATAAGGCGAAAAAATAAATATTTTCAATCAAATAAATTACAGTGTATTTGGGACATAATAAAGTAAGTTTCCACCAAATTTCGTAGAAAAAAAAATAAATTTTGAAGTAGATAAAAATAAAAAACCAAAACTTGGTTTTTTGAATTTTTCACCTAAATTTTGAAGTTATGTGAAAAAATTGTGAATACAAAAGTTGTAGAACTTTTTATTACCTACAACTTTGCCATTGAACTTTTTTCCGTAGGACTTGTAGTTTTGTCGGAAATCGAGAGAAACCATTTTTTCTCTTAAAAGCTCCCCCCCTCCCACTTCCCGAACTCGGATTGACCGTAATTTATTTTTCCTTTTATTTTCATCATATTCCCCTCCTTTTTTAATGGGTTTCATCCGACTGCGATTTTTTTTTGTTTCAAAAATTATCTACTCTAGTCTATTTCTATAATAGGCATGACGAAAGATTTTGAAATCCTCTTCCATAATGTGTGTATACGTTTACTATACAAGAAAAACCCTATATTTCGGTAATATACTTAAATTTAACGAAGATAAAAGCCATTTTTCAAAAAATATTTATTAACTGTGCCAAAACAGCTCGCAGGTGTCATGGCGTAGCTCGTAGGCGTGACGTCACTCTTTAGTAAATACGTAATTATTTGTACGCATTGCGAAGAAAATTAAAAAAATATTTATTTAATATGTGTTATAGAAACGAATTTCAAAGTTTATAAGTGGTGTGCAGTATTGCATTGTGAATCCACATAAAAATAATGCTCAAAAATGTGTTAGTAATTATTTCAAGCGAGAAAATAATAAGAAATGATTGTATAAAGTTGGCGCGGAGAACCCCGAAACCACGTATTCGTGAATTCGCAATTATAATTCTGTTCTGAGTCGATAAAGCATACGTGAAACAATAGAAAATAAATAAAAATGCGTATTCTCAACATATTCATAACAACAAAATACATCTGACGTGAGTTGTTTACTTAAGCGTGACGTCACGCGTGTTTTAGTCAAAATGGCCAACTGCAGAATTTCAATGTTTTATTTTATTGATAATCTCATTAATCTTAATGTTTTTAAGATTTTTAAGTCACTATATTTAATTTATTTATTATACATTTTCCCTTAAAAACACTAATACGATCATTTATGGATACTGTCGTCATGCCTATTATTAAGTGTCATAATGTGGGTTATTCCCCTACTACTACTCATAATAATATTATGTTTTCCTTAATATGAACGACGAAGTTTGAATAGCCTCCTTGAACAGGTAGGTTGGCCAGGTTATATGATAAACCACCTAAAATCTACTAGTTAGGTACTTATTCTAGTAATGAAATGATCATCGTTATTTATGAAATAGTTTTAATATTTAATTCAATTTAATATTTTGTGCATTTTTGCAAGAAAAAAAAAATAAGGAAGCGAATACATAAAATATTGTTAGTTTTTTTTTATTATAGAAAGACAAAGATTGATGAGGATATTATTATGTGACATTAAACATTTAACACCTTTAATTAAGGAAATTGACTTGTAATAAATTAGAGTGGTGTTAAAATTGTGTCTATAATTTATTCTGTAAATGTTAACGTAAAAATGCATAGGTATTACTACATAATTATTTTTCTACGCTGCAATTTTTTTTTACTAACCACTTGCGTCAGTGCTGAAAATTAAGGTTTTATTGGTTGAATTAGCGAGCAAAATTAGATAATAGGTAGGTATGTTTAATGTTGTACATATATTATGGCCTAAAAGTTTCAATTCCCGCCTCGTGATCGTATTTTTTCTATTCCTTAAAAATTTTCAATCTTGATTTTAGTTTCCACTGGAGGAGCAGAACAAACAATGTTTTCTTATAAACCGTAATGCCAGCAAACATCTGAAATCAAATAATATTATTAAACGCACATCACGTTTTGTATACTAGCAAATTATAATAGTTTTTGTTTATAAGAATTTGTCATTGATAATATATTTTTGAACAATAGACGATAGATACTCACCGTCAGAGCAAATGAAATTTTTCGTCGGATTTTAATAATCTTATTCACACATATGATGAAAGACGAAATAACGGTGGAATGAAATCAATTTCTTGTTCGACCGCTTCTTTGAATAAAACAGCCTTTGAATGAGTTCAAACGAACATCAATTTCACCTTCCTCCAACTGGAAAAAACAATTTTTTATTTATCACAAAAAATTTCAGGTAAGGGACATCTGGCTTGTCCATTTTATTGTATCTTATAATTCATCAAGTCCCAGATTATGAGTGCCTAGGTTTAGACTTCAGATTTACAATACCTAAGTATCTTATTTATTTAGTAACTAGTAATTACAGTAAAATTACCGGATCTGCCTGATAAATTTCTCTGTAGCATGACGGAGATACGCATTCACGTACACAGTGTGTACGAATTAGTCCTTTTAATCCGCTACAAACCCTACTTTGCTCACATGCTGTTTCATACTCACGAAACGTCATTTCCTGGAATGATAACAAGTGTTTGTGTGAAATAAGTACCTGAATTTTGTGTAACAACATATTAAAATATTACTTTTACGTGTTATTAATCATGTAAGGAAACAATGTAAGACTTATTATTATATGAAGCTTAAGTATACGAACATTTTTCGGTGTGTCTTTATATTGAAACTCTTTATAGGTAAATGTACCAACATTTTCTTCTCCTCGGCATTTAATAAACATTCCTAATAGAAAGTACAATCCAATTATTGATGATAATTTAAGCATTATTGTTATGTAGATAAATTCTGTGTCGTATGTACTATGATACTGTTGTATTTACTTTGAAAAATCAATACTTTGCGAGTTGTTATTGCGCATGTCAATATTTTTTCTACGTATAAACATTAATTTGTATTTAAACCACTAAATTATATGATATATTATAAAATCAAATTATTTTATATTATATAATTATGACACAATAAACATAAAAATATGTTTTACATTTAAGTCTCTATTTCAGTAGCCTGTAAGCCTGTAGTCTTTTTGTGTTGTAGTCGCATGTTTACCGATTCATTGTGACAACACTATAACACTAAATTTTATGGAATTTCTTGATTCATTGAAAGTAATAATTATTATGTTTCTTGATTTGGTTTTGTTCCACTTGAAAGATATAGCTTTTTCGTTGAAATGGAACATTCGTTGATTTATTGCTATAACTATTCTATAAATTTTCTGTGTTTTCTATAAAACTATTCCTAGATCTGTAGTCTGTCAAGTGTCAATTTTTTTTACACTGTGAACCGTGAACGTCAAATTTCAGAAACAAAGAGTAAACTTACAAAGTGAAAACGAATGTGATTATTGCAGATTGATATTCGAATGAGAGACAAAAATTTTCAGTGTATGAAATATTCATAAGAGTCGATAACCTTTTCGTGAATTAATAGATCAAGACATACTTGTGGAAAATAATAAAAATCGATGTGTAGTGTTGTGATTCGAATTTAATAGTGACATACGTAGGCCTCCAAATTATTGATAGGGATTATCTGAGGAATCTCTTGAATTTTATTCATCATTCAGTCAATTAGGTAAGTAAGAATTATGTTTATTTGTTTGATATTCGTTGATTGAGTGGAAATCGATTTATAAAGTTATGACACCCACCTAAATTGTACTTGTTTCTTTTTACCATACATAAATACACTGATTATGTAAAAAGTTTATCTATATAGTATGTAAAAGTACTTGTTCCTAAAGTAAAGTAATCAACAAAAAATGTGAGTAACTGTATGAAAAATATTTCTAATTCATTGATTTATTTTGATAAAATCAATCTTCAGAAATTAAGATAAGATCACAAAATTAGAGATATCAAATGATAAACAGTATTTTCATGATATAATATCTATTAATAAATGTACAAAACATCAAAACAAGTTACATAGCATGATCTAGTTAAAATAATTCAAATGTTCTGAATTCATGATTCAAGAATGAACCTTCAGTGCAAACTTAGTGCAAGAGCACTTGTAATGAAAATACTGCATCGTAATATGAACCCTATTGCGTAAGCTATACAGGCTGATATGCAAACAATGTATTAATGTATTTGTAAGCAAGTTCTCAATACAATTTACTAACAACTAAAGATCTGTTTGATATGGCCTCTGTATTTAGTTCTGCTTAATAAATACTCATTATTTGTAAAGCAAAGTTTCTTATCTTATTGTTTAGAGTTGTGTTTTTTATACTGTGTGTGTATATTTTTTATAAAAGGATAAAGGTGTGTTTACAATGGTTTAATTGACTATATCATATTTTTTACAGTATTACTCTAGGCATCCAAAAAGTACTGTACAAATTTCAACAATTATTTCACCAGCAGATAGGTACATTTTTCCTGAGTCATCATTAATAAACTTATTGTAAACAAAGTTAAGGAAAATAATTTTATGTCTATTATAAAGTTTATTGGAATGTAACAAATGGTAATAAAACGTACATTAAATAAAGTAATTAAAAAAAATTATGTACCTTTAAAGTAATAAATGAACAAAGAGTATTTCACAATGTTCATTTTAATCAATTATTTATCTATACTAAAATAGATTTTATCAATTAAATTTATCTTTCAGATTAGGGTTTTTTGGATTTGTCACTTTCATTCAAAGGGATATATTTTTTATGTATGAAAAAATTAAGTGTGAGTGTCTATCTATGTAATTTTTTTAAATTAACATATTATATACACCTGAAAGACTTATTCTCCACTATTTATAATTAGATTGAATTTTACAAGTATGCCCAAAACCATAAACAAATATCAGTACAAATTTTATTGTCAGAAATAAAATGTATTAACACAGTAACAGTATGTCTACAGCCTTACAATGCACAGTTATTCTGAGTACATTGAGTACATGTGCACTGGGTGTTGTCACGTTTTTGCATTTTTATGGTATGTGTGCACTAGGGCAGGTTGTAGTGCTAAAAACTGTTATCTATTGTTTACTTTTTCATTATACACCAATATTTATTCATAAAAGTTGATAACTGTGTGCGATCTTGTAAATATACGAAAATAGTTAACAAGATATTACTATCCAATTGTTTTTAAATGATACCTAATAAGTGTACAGGGTCATTTAGTGCTTTAGTAAGTAGTTAGATTCTTATAATATGTCTTAAAATAAATAAAGATATAAGTATGGTTAAGTATTAGATACTTATGCTACCATATTTTATTAATAAGTATTATAATAATTATGTTGTTCAACTGAAGACATAATGGTGCAGTTGATATCTAATTTAATTATTTATAGAATTGGTTAAATTTTTAGAATATGGCAAACAACTAGTGATGCAACGAATACGAATACGAATATTCGTATTCGCCGAATAGTAGACATTTACCGAATATTCGTATTCGGCGAATATACGATTATTTAAAAACGAATATTTTTGTACGCAACTCTATTTACTACATATTTAAAAATCGCTCGTAAAAATATGACGTGTGCAGAGACTGCTGATCCACTGGCCTTTTGGCGAGAAGATGTCCATTTTCCAAGTCAGAAAAAACTCGCCCAAAAATATTTTTCACTGAAGCCATGTTCAGTCGCTTCGGAAAGACTTTTTTCAACGGCTGGAAACATCCAGACTGAAAAAAAATCGCCTAAAACCAGAAAATCTACGAATTTTATGTTTTTTAAATAAAAATTTGCCTATTGTAAATTTTAATTATTAGAACAGTAAACATTCATTAAATAAATAAGTCTTTTATTACCAAGGCGAGATATTCGTATTCGTATTCGTATTCGCCGAATAGTAGGTTTCATATTCGTAAGTATTCGTATTCGTATTCGTAAAAGTAGTATTCGTTGCATCACTACAAAAAACTTTTTGAAACTTATTTAGGCGCATTGAGAGTAAAATTTCAAGGTCGCGTCATGGCAATACCGTCACGTCATGGAGTAAGGCAACGATTTTGGCATCATTGAATCTTGCCAAAGAAGTTTCACTTCTGACACGTGAGCTCGGCACACACAACCATTCATCCTCGCAAATTTACCATTTATGAACAACACTTAAAATACTATTGTACCTAACTAGAAATCAATGAACTGTTGCGCTAAATGCTACACTGAAAAAATAGAACAAATAAATTATGGGGCAATGAATAAATGTCAGTATGAGTCAACAGGGAAAATATTCTAGGACACAGTATGTATCTTCCTTGCATTTTGTAAATGGCATAGCTATTATTTTAATAGCTGCGTTTAGTTTGTTTTTTCTGTGGCCTTAGTCATCAGGCATTGTATTTTTTGGTAAGATTTGTGTAGAGGTCTTTATTTTAGGCATACAATTAATAAATAGAAAGAAAGGAGACAGAGATAAAAAAACAGGTAGTAATAACGAAATATACGGTTTTTCATGCTCACAAACAGGGACTTCCTACAATTTTTCTATAGCTTTTTGTTGATCTTTGGGCTCCTATCAATATTAATTTATAAAAACATCGAATGTGTCGACGATATTTGATTGTTAATCAATTGAATATTAATATTTTAATTACATTCAATTCATTCTGTATAGACAAGACAAGTGATTTATTTCCATATCATTTTGTCATCTATTTAAGGCTGTCTAATGTCTATGGCTAAGTTATTCAAACGTCTCGGTCATGCTACCAAATACGTATTAACCTCATGGAGTTCGATTTGCATTCAATCTATTGATTATATTCAATGATATTATAAGTAAAAAGGTGTAGATAGGTTACCAACGCAACATTCGTTGAGTCAATTATCATGAGCGAAAAAGAGAAAACTGATCTGTATTGTGGGTAATTAGCTACATTTCGATGTGCCCTTTCCGGAGCGTTAATCCTTTTTATTGATTACTAGATTTCCGCCCGCGGCTTCGCCCGCGTTTTCAAAGGAAAACCCGCATAGTTCCCGTTCCCGTGGGATTTCCGGGATAAAACCTATCCTATGTGTTAATCCAAGTTACCCTCTATATGTGTGCTAAATTTCATTGTAATTGGTTCAGTAGTTTTTACGTGAAAGAGTAACAAACATCCATACATCCATACTTACAAACTTTCGCCTTTATAATAGTATTAAGATATCAGTAAAAATTCGATAGATACTTTGATGGAAATATTCATTATTGTATTTAGTCATTGCTGAACAGAGGAGATAATTTAGTTGTAGTGTGTAATGTATGTTATGTAGGTATGTGTGCGTCATACTAAAGGGTCTTTCATTAAGCACGGGTAGATGTTTTCGGCCTGTGGTGGCCACCTCCTGTGAGTGACATCTATTAAAAATATATTTTAATGTTCAGCCAATTATGCCATTTTACTATGTCAAGTTACACCAAAAAACATTAGGCAGAAATGATAAAATTTTACGATTACAATAAATGTCCATTAAAACGAACACTTTGTCTATTTCACAGTAGACGTGGTGTGTTCCCCTTCGCAGCTCTCTCTTGCAGGTTTGGTGGGGAAATTGTATACTATTGATCGGGACAGTAATAAACCAATATCTGAAGGTTCAAGGAATGCAAGAATGGCGGAGAATATCACCGCAGTCCATGGATATGCACAGCAGAACCTGAGGCAGGTGATTTTTTGCCGTGCATAAGAACTTACGCTTCAAATTAGCGATTATTAGGTTGTTTCACATTTTTTTGTAGGATTTCTTGAAGTTGTAGGTCTAAACAGGTAATCCACAATCGTCTGATGCTGTAAATGCAA
This sequence comes from Colias nastes, assembly GCA_907164665.1. Lineage (NCBI taxonomy): Eukaryota > Metazoa > Arthropoda > Insecta > Lepidoptera > Pieridae > Colias > Colias nastes. The sequence goes on along the minus strand of CAJQZM010038424.1, from coordinate 78,753 downwards.
ATTTTAACAGGCCAATGATAAAATTCAACAAGATCTCACCACTTCTTCTGTGAAATTGACTCAAAAAACGTACATACGGACACTTACTTTGATCAAAATATTTTATCATTTGTGCCCGATGTTTTTTCGTGTAACTTGGCATAATAAAATGGCGTAATTGGCTGAACATTAAAATATATTTTTAATAGATGTCTCTCACAGGAGGTGGCCACCACAGGCCGAAAACATCTACCCGTGCTTAATGAAAGACCCTATATATAGTCCTGTGGTTCTTCAGTTTAAGTGCAGTTGTAATAGCAGTTTTAATACCAGTTCAATACAAGCTTACAGTCGAATCAAGTGTTTCATTACCACTAACTATTGCATAGTATAGTTATATGCATCAATTAATCTCCTCACCCTCATATTGTGGAAGGTTATCGCGTATTTTGTCACTAGAAGTTTCCAGTTTTTTAAATAACTAACAGATATTAGGCTTTATTGGATGATATAAGTTCGATTCTTTAATTACATTTTTAGATGTGGAATTGGTAAAGTTATTGTTCTTTGGTCCATTGACTAGATGGTATTGATTTTGCCTCAAATCGTTCGAAAACTTGACCTAAGAAGGTTCACAACCTTGAAATGTGAGTATGGGTATAGCATGTTTTTTTTTCAAGATTAGGCAATGTCAAAGAATCTTTTCAGTTTACTGAAGACGACGTGCGTCTCTAAAAGTAAAAGCTCTTCAGATTTATTCTCTATAAAAAATATTATGTATATTTGAATATCTAAACTGATTTTTTTCAATTTCGGACAAAGCTCGGCCCGGTTAATTCTTTTATCATTGATCAAATTATCATACAATTATAATTAATTAACAGGTATAGTACACAGTTTTATATGTGTATGTACTTAATTAAAAGAACTGGTACATTAAATCATTAACTGTCCATAAATATAATGATATGACAAACATATACAACAGAAAACATAATGTGATAGCGAAGTTTTTTACGCACGAAAACATATTTTATAAGCGATAAGTTTTTTGCCAAGTTAAGCTTGTAAATAATTACGTTTAAAACATCATGAATTTCTGTTATTATTCGTTCATTTGTTTTTTTGTAGAATAGCAGTACTTGTGAACTGCTTCTTCATAATACATGTGTTTTTTTGTTAGTAGAATAAAAACTTAATTACCTACAAAAAAGTCGAGTGATTATTACGTTGGATGTAAGTTTATGAGTTTTTTTGGTGGTCATAAAGACTAATTAACAGGTCATTAACTTGTTTTGAAGAGGGGAGTGTGTTACGCCCTTACTAATGTTAAAATAACATTGTATTTGTAACTTATGTGTTTATATATAACTTTTAGAAGAGCTTGCGTGCACTGCACAATGTCGCGTGATGAAAGTTCCCGATGCAAATTTTCTTTTCTTTTTTTATTTTTTCTCCCTTGAAATGTAGGTATGATAAAAAGTAGAATTAGCTCTTTACCAAGTTTCTATTTATCTATCTAGGTATATAGAATCTATATATGTCTAGAATATATTATACAATACCTACTTATAGAAATTTATGCATGAAAACGGTGAAATAGAAGAGCTTTATCCCACATAATAATATGTCCATTGATAAACATTGATTCTATCATTCCAAAGTCATATTTTTGTAAGCTCTATCAATAATATTCATTATCAGACATGAATAGTGTGGAAATACCATCACATCGAGATAAGTGGTTATTTGATATATCACGCATCATAATAAATGGAACTTTCTGTACATACTACGTATACAGTAGTATTATTTCGAATTATGTACATATATTTAATTATCTGGCTTTGGTGTGATTAGAAATGTTGCTTGATTTTTTTTTATATAGAAAAGCTCTACATTCTTGTTCGATTATGTTTTGTTCATTAAACATTTAGTAATTGAAGACGATGTGTTTAAAATGAGATTCATTTGGGTAAATAATTTATCGACATTTATACCACATCGCGTTCATAACCTCGGAAAATATTTTTTTTAATTAAATTGCTAGATTGATTGTTGATACATATTTCTATTTAAAGTTATGTTCATATCTTTGTCATGGATTGGCATTATATTACTTCACGTATGATATACATACTTGGCTCGAATTCAGGATGTCGGAAGATAGGAAAAGTTTAATAGAAATGTGTCATATAAAATTTGAGACTTATATTGCTTAGAAAAAGTTATGATAGATGCTGAGTTTATTGAAAATCTTCTTCTGAATATTATCTATATAATAACTTTGGTATGACATGTTTATTTTTTTGACGTTCGGAACTATACTAATTCCTTAGACTAATTCTATCAAAAAATATCGAGGTATAAAATATAAAAATTAAAAAGATTGCATCATTAGAAACTGTCTGCGTAGCTTTATATGATCTATGCAAAATTTAATTGATATTCTTATGATTTTTATTTAAAGTTTAAACCATGAAACGGAAAACCTAAATTAACATTTAACACAAAAAATTAACAAATAACAAAAAAACATAACTCGAAGTACTTATCAAAACAAAAAATTCAATGGAAATGAATATTGTCGTACAATATTAAAAATTATATATTTGAAATTATGAACACAAAATACAAATTACCCTGACATTCTTACGTACTTATGCAAAGTGTCAAAAGTCATCACTCTAGAAATAAAAGAACAAAGGCGCTTTTGAATTAATTTATGAATAAATACATAATGACGACCGTTTCGATAATAGGTGCGATCTGTTTGGAGACATAGCGCAGTTGTGAACGGGTGCTCGACCCGCCATATCATACACAGATAGCATATATTTATTTGTGCTGTTTCCCGCTTCGCTAGTGTTGGACCAGTGCAGTGTGCGCGTAGTCTGTGTTCGAAAAAAAAAATTGTTTTCTTTTTTTAATTGCCCCATGAACATTTAAATTTAGAACTCCCTTTTATAAATTATCTGTGGACTGTGAGTCTGTGAATGGAATAGTCATAGAAGTGCTAGTGTATAATATTTTGGTAATTTGTGTCGTGGCTGAAAATAGTAGTGTTTTTTGGCGGGAATTTTCTTGGCATCAATTTTAATTTCCCAGTGATGTCACGTGGATCGCAGAAAGTTTTGGAAAGAATGTATCTGTAAGTTTGAACATATCTGAAGATTAAATTGAAATCTACATCAACTTAAAAATATTCACACACCTAATATAATTAAAATCTATTTTATACGATACAAATTAAAAAAGCATTATTACATTTGAATGAATAAACAAAGGAAAATTGTCTTTGTCTTGTAGCCTAAATATTAAAATAGGAGAGTAGTTTAATTATCTCGAAATGTTAGAGATGATAATCCGAGAGATTTTAGTCCAATGTGATTATAATTGTAATTTTAATTAATATGTAGTTTATCAGAATATGTAAATGCTATGAAAATTTAGTTTCTTGAACTTTTCCTAGAGTTAGTTATCTAAGTTTTAAATATTAAAAAATGCATCCTATAAGTTGATTAATATCTTCCGGACGGTTCAAAACCTATTACTAATGAGTTATTGAAAAAAAGTATTGGTACAATAATAACAATTATTATTAATAAATTAATAATCAATAATATTATGATCAAAAATTACTTGCGAAGCATTTTAAATGCGTAGGTAAGTGACTATTACTTTGTAATCATTTTGAACCTTAGAGTAGGTATATTATGCAATTGGTGTTCAAAGGTTCCATGATTTTGTTATGCAAGCACCTAACTTAAATTAGCTTGTATAATAATATTATGTTGTAGGAAATAGCCGTACCACAATGTGTACAAACAAAATAGAAGGAGAGTAAAGTTTGGTTTACTTTTGTATTACAATACGTTAGAAGTATACGATAATGTTTATCACGTACAACATTGTAGGACCACGTTTCCCGTTAGTGGCCTTGGTGGGGCCGTTAGGGTTGTCACTTGTAGTTTATAAGGGTTATTATGGAGGTTAATAAGACGTGAAATATTGACATATCGCATTTTTGGCACAAGCAGCGATATTTCATGTTATTTTATTTAGATTTTTTTTGATGTGCATTATAGGGTTATAATGGAAAGATCGGATGAGCTCCACAGTTGTTTATGGTGTATAATTTAATTGGTTCTATGTAGGTATTTGATATCAGATAATAGATCTGACCTTTCGTCGCGTCAAGCGTGGGATGTGTAATTAGAATGTGCTAATTAACAAAATACATAAACAGTATGTAATATTTTTCATATTTACATACAAAACGTATGTGACATCACGTCATATTTCTTTATTTGATTGACAGCCCTATAGAACATTAAAATTTTCAATGGCGCAGCATTCGTGAATTAAGGATAATAGTCGGTGATCGTAGATTTATAATTTTTTTATAGAGAGAGATTGATACATCTAGATAATAAATATGATATTAATTGGATGTACAATTTACAATAAGTTGTTTGAAGCTTTGCGATCTATGCTAACTTTTTTTTATGTCATCCGTTTTTTTTATGGAATCGGTAGTTTTAAATTTTAATCCTAAAAATTTCTTATTAGAATGCCAAATATCGAAAATCCTGATAAGCGCGTTCAGTTGCGTGAAGGAATGTTAGTATTTAGTCAGCTTTGATTTGTATGTACATAATAATAAATAACAAATAATTTTCGGTCCAAATATAATACCTATTATGGGTAAAATAAATTAGACGCACCACAATTAATTTACATATAAATATTACTAAAAAATAGAATCATGACTAGTGACTTGTTCAATGCAGTCTAGTATTTAAATTGGATTACCATAACGGCTGGGTACTAGGTATTAAAAGTTAAACCCCAGCTTAGGTTTCAGCAATTTGACCCTCACACATGAAGGACAAACTGGACAAACGCTTTACGTATTATGTTCGAAGGGCGTGAAATAGGGGACGGAAAATTGTGAGCGCGATAGAATGTAATGAATAGAGAAAGGGCACGCGATCTTATGTGAAATGCTTGTTAACCCTAGAGTGGGCGCGTCTTTTTGCGTAACGTCAGTAGGCGCG
>CAJQZM010038424.1:61516-73314 GCA_907164665.1 Colias nastes | reverse complement strand
TTTGTTTCAAATATTCTCGACGTAGCATCAAATGTTGAGTATTGGCTCTGTAAATAATTTGACTGTTTATACCGGCAATATTCAACATTGAAAAAAACTTGTACTAGCATCTTCAAAATCAGATGTTTCTTCTAGCAAAGACAAAATTTGAGCTTCTTTTTTATCCATTCTTATTTATTATTATCAATGAATTCTTTGAAATCCTAAAACAAACAAATTTTTAGTTGCAAAAATGATTAATGCACCATAAAATATAGTCAACATTTCGAGTTTGCAAAAAATACATTATACAAAATTACTTACGTGAGTGGGCGCGCGGTGAGCAATTTGCCGCCCGGCGACACGTGATGGTACAAACCTTCTTCTCCGGCGGTCCCCCGCGCACTGACGGCGTCCAGATTCTCAGCAAACGTTGCTAACGAGAGTGGGGGCAGCTACTAAGAAGCGCAAGTCTAACGGCTATTTATTTTAAAAAATATTAACGGTTTTTTAGCGCGGGCGGCAAAATGCTCATAGCGCGCCCACTCTAGGGTTAAAATATTATATGCGTTTGGAATTTCCCATTCGTAAATGTGAAGAAGAATGTAAACAATCAATTTTTATAACTAGCTTTTCGACCAAAGCTTCGCTCTCGTTGTCATAGAAATTAACGGTAGGTACCTAATTATCACACACGTCACATTTTTAATATCACCATAGTCTTATCTATAGGAATTTATAAATTACGAAATGATACAAATGCTCATTGATATGGACTTTATTATTCTTCTATTTCTTCTCTTCCATTCTTATAGAAAACTTTCCGAAACGACATGTCCGATGATTTTATGAAGCACTTCTACATATTCATACCTACATCTGATATTATTAAATTATATTTTATACTCCGAATTGATAAGGGTGACCCGACAAAACGTTCGTCCGGTCGACTGGTGTTATATAAAAACGACATTTCATTATTAGCATTATAAATAACTAATTAATCACAAGACATTAATGTATCTTATCACAATGATAACGCTAATCGTACAGATGTTGGACGCTAACAAGTGGAATAATCAATAATTTAATTAAATAAAGAAAACATTCGAGAAAAAATATAGAGATTAAAACAGGAAATTGATTTTCGATCTTAACGAAAACAATAACAAAACAAGATAGGTACAATCATTTTTTATATTATGATAAAGTGCAACTGACTCATGATACCTATCTGAAGCTTATTGGCACACAATGTAGGTAGTATTTAAACAGTTTAAGATTTTAAAGTGTTAAGCCTTTACAAATCACAAAACATAAAAACAATTAGTAAGAACATACTAACCTACCTACCTAGGTCATGGATACTTCATATTTTGCATTAGAATATGAATATCTATTCATTAAATAGGTTCAGCCATTTTGTTTTTAAAGATAATATACTGACTGATTGAGATATACTTTCAAAGAGTTGCTTTCGAGTTTCGATATTGCATAATGCGCAAGCTAACGGTCGCCACAAATAGTTTTTAATGATACCTCTTGTTTATATTATCTTTCGTAATACACAGCTGCCGCCCGCGACTTTGTCCGCGTTATCTTACGTACTAATTTTAATAGTAAAAGTAACATGTTACTCTAAAACAATGTGCTATTGGCAAGTAAAAGTCTATTGAAAATCTATGCAGCTGTTTCAAAGATTATAAGTTATAACCGAGTAGAGAATCAAATGTGCTTTACATTTGATTCTCTACCTGGTCCTATTCATATGTATTGATTTGGTAAATAGTTAATTTAATTATTAAGACGTAGTAAGATTATTTAGTGAATAAATTTAATGAAAATGTACAAAATACAAATTGTTGTGTACCTATTGATTTCTTCATTCTTCAACGGAATTAAAACAAGTTTATTGTATGATACTTGTATGATAAATGATTCCTATTATATAATCTGACATTTCAATTTTTTACTGCCACAGGGATTATGAGTAGGTCTGTCCATGTTTACATACATATAGTGGGCAGACTGTTAAAAACTATGATAATAAAACAGAGAAAGTTAAAAGATAATTTATGGTTGTTTAGGAATAAATTAAACTGAATCGATTGATTTTGTTGCATGTTACGCATTAGGTCATAATTATAATTTACTCTACTTTACATATTCTTCCTTGGGTAAATATTATGTACTTTCAGTGGCGGGGTCGCAAGTATTAGGTAGGTACCATAGAATAAGTCGGTATTAGAATTCGCTTCACCACTAACTCAAACTCAAACATTTATTTATTTAATTAGACTTCTTATAAAAGCACTTCTTATAAACAGAACGCAACAAATTATGAATAATATTTATCTTACAGCCTATGATCTTTATTTATAGACCTTCAACATGATCACGTAGTATCAGATTCTAGTCGCTACTATTGACACGTGTCCCGCAATCGAGATACTCCACCACGTGCTAGAATTAGTCACAAACAACGGTGCAAAGTGACGCATTTTAGTGTGAAAACTGAAAATGTACGGTACGTTCATTATTATAGTGCTGCGATATGGGGACGTTTTGTTGACTTTAGATGTTAGAGTTTTGGCGGTAGGTGTTAGGTATTCTTTCAGTAGGATGTCGATTGAGGCAAATGCTTTTTGTATGTATAAGTGTATGTATAATTGTATAATAATTGACGTTTTATGGTTTATTTTTTATCTTTGTAACATACTGAATTATATTTTTTGTGGATGTTTAAAAATATGCGAATCAATAGTAAAAAGGCGATGTGAAGGGGTCATTTTTTAGATGTTTATGTGGTCCTTAGATCATAATATTCACAATTGGGATTTGGGATATTTGTGACATTGAAAATTGAAATAATGATTATTTGTAATTTAAGATGTTTTAATCCCGGTTCAACTTGAACAATGTAAGATTAGGTACTTAATCCATGCTAACCACTGACCCAAGAAGCTGTCAGCTGATCTATAAAATTAAATATCTATACAAAAAATTAAAATAATTCCAACTAACCAATTATGTAGAGTACATGATCACGTATGATCAAGATGTACGTTTTTTTCGATAAACTTCTCAGAAACCATTATTTGCTGTGTTTGCTGTTTATCACGATAACGAGTGATAACGTTTTTATTTTAATTTCTCGCTCATTACTCTGTGTTCATAGCGATTAAATCATAACTTCTTCTAGAGCTTGTTGGAATTCTATTTAAAAAGGTACGTACCTAGTGTTATATACAAAAAAGTGTAGGTATTAAAAATTATCGACTCTTTACTAATAAGATTTGAAAATAATTCAATGGTTTCGTATATTTGATGATTTATGAGGTTATTTCGTGTACGAGTAGGGTAATTGCGCTGGTTTGCCGTCCAGCTTCAGTTTTCGTCCATTTGCCTGACCTGCTACAATCACGTGCGTATAACTTGAATACAAACCTACCTTCCCGCGCAAGTTTGCACTTTTTACGGTCCATAATGTTTAAGCAACAGTACTATCAACATGAAAATTTGATTTGACAAGAAGAGAGTTCAAAAAATTAACGTAAAAGTGGCCGCTTCGCATCCGTGCGTTGCAGATGTCATTGCGCGAGAGAAATATTTGCCGGCGAGAAAAGTTCATGGTAAGTTAAATCACTGTTTTAGCTAGTTTACGTAATGTTTTTGGTACGTATGTTTATTTATAAGCTTAATAAACGCAATTATAAGCGTTTATCATACTTTTTTTATAATACTCTTCGAAAAATTAAGTGGACGGATACTAGGTTACCAAATTCTCAAAATATTTGGTTTTCGTCCAAGTGGACGGAAACTCAAACAGCTACGTGAATATTTGTTAGGGTCATTTTATTTTATCGGACCTTTAAAATACTGAATAGTTTCTCCCGAAGTGATCTTTATTGCTATTAGTTTAGATTTTTTGGTTTCCGTCCACTGCTTTGTCAGTGCTGCCAAAATAAAAAAATATTTAAAGAAGTGGACGAAAACTAAATTTAGCTTTAAATGTTTTAGTTTTCGCCCATGAATGAGTATTGGAGTGGACAAAAATTAAAAATAGCTATTCTTTTGCATTACTTTTCGTCTTTTTTTACGTATTGAAAAGTTTTCTATTCAGTATCTTCCATATAAATAATTGGTGAGGGCCAGAGTGTTGTAGGTACCTAATATTGTCATTCATTCAGTCATCTATCATTCTCCTTATGTGAAGTAGAGTCAATTATTCGTAGCATAAATGGGGGTAGGTCAGACATAATACACTGTATTTTTCTTGATTATCATTCACTTGAGTATCATATTTTATTCTAGGTCTGTTTTGCCAATCCAGTATTTTTTTATTCTACTTACTCAACGTATCCTAAGAAAGATCTTATTGTTTTTAGATGGCCTCGAAGGAGTCTAAGAAATCTAGAAAAAAAAAACGCTACGTACACTGAAGAATCTTTAATAAAGGCTTTAACGGCAATTCGGAAAAATAAGGCATCAGTAAGACAAGTCTGTAGAGATTATGGGATTCCTAAATCTATGGTTCTCGATAGAATACACGGCAAAACAACTGATATTTTAAAGAAACGTGGGCCAGATCTCGCGATTATTAATGCCAAATAATAATCAGTAAGGCATAGTTTATTTTAGTAGCTAAAACTTATTATAATGGCTGTGTTTAATATAGTACATTTCATTTGATAAACAAAGTATTAGAATGAAAATTTTTGTTGTTAGAATGAATATTTCTGTTTTTTGATGTTATTTTTTAGTCCTGTAATTATTACTTTATTCATTTACATTGTAAGGAACGCATTCCTTTCTTTATTACGAATGATTAAACAGTCATCACTAACGCATATAAAGACTGCCAAGTGCTACATAGATCTCAGTGTTGACTTGTTATATTGATTATTATTAGTAAAACTAAACCTGTAAGGTAGTAAGAAATTGTGATGTTGATTAAATAAAAGTATATATTTACCTGTAATTGGTTTTTAACTTAATAGTTGACCCACCCTCCTTTTTCTACACGGTGGTCGAAAACTAGCTTACACTAGGACGAAAACCAGTTTTTTTGGACGAAAACTAGCATATACCCTACTTTTGCAGAAAATAATTTAAATTAAAAGATACGTCAAAATGATTTATTTTCACTTAATATTATCTTAAAGAAGACTATATAAGGACTAAAAAAAATATTATATGTTTAAGGAAGGGTGCTCCAAAATATTTATTTCGCATCACAAAGTTGGCAACTCCTATAACTATTAACTGGACGAAAACCAGCGCAATGACCCTATAATGGTGCATGTACGTAATATTCATTAAGTTCATTGCCACTCAGGTAGGGTAATTGCGCCTGTTCGCGTCCACTTAGTGCAGTTGGAAAGTTTGAAGGAGAAAATAAAAATGTTCCAGAACAAATTTCAACGCAAAATTTATGTAACGTGTTCATTACATAGTCTATTTTAAGATTTACTTTCAATTGTGTTGGAAATATCATGTGGTTTTTATTTATCTAGACAAATAGCAGAATTAGGCGTTTCACCCAGTTCGCGTCCAAAAATTCCAGTTTGCGTCCACCCGTGGACCAGTTCGCGTCCACCAGCTTAGAAAAAGAATTAAGAGTGTATTGGGTGATATTTTATCACATAAATGCAAATAAAAATTAGATTTTAATAAATTATTTATTTATGAATATAGTTATTTAATAAAAACCGGCCAAATGAGAGTGGGACTCGCACACCGAGGGTTCCGTATTAACCTGTTTTTTTTTCATATGTTTTAACTGTAAATGATTATTTTTTCAATGTTTCCCTTATTTGTGCTATAAGACGTTGCTTCGTACCAAACTTCAAGTGTCTGTGTTCACGTAAAGAACCCTGTAGGTTTTGATTCCCTTGCAAATGTCAAAATTTGCGAAAATTTGCAGCATAAACGGCTGTATCTTTTGATTGCTTTGGCTTACAAGTTTGATTTTTTCACTGCTTCAAGGGACCGTAGACTTGAGTATTCAATATAAATTTCAGCTTTATACCTCCACGCGTTACTGAGAAAAAGGGTCTTGACAGAAAGACAGGCAGACGGACATACAGACGTACGGATATCAAAGTTATCCTACAAGGATTCCGGTTTATTCCTTTTGAGGTTCGGAACCCTAAAATCAACATTATTATTAATATAATTCACTGTAAGGAAACTGGAAAAACTTATTTATATTTATCTTCTCATCATTAATAGAACTAAAAATTAACAAAAAACAAAGTTAGGTACGTTATGTAAATATGTAAATAATAATCAGTTCTATTAAGAATACCTACCTACCCTATTTTTTAGTTTCTAATGAATTAAATATCTTTTTTGTTTATATTATTTTCTTAACCACAGACTTATTAGACTCTCATTCTCAAAGATACTAGTCTCATTCTTAGAATACCCATTTTAAAATGAAAAAGTAGCATAAAAATTTGGCAATTTGAATGGAAATTTAAATTATCAACTTGTGGTCTTAGTCAAAAATTTACAATCTATTTTAAATTACATATTTTAACAAACAATTCATTGCTACGTAATGAAAAACAATGTGGACGCAATATGTTCTATTGTTATGCACTATAGGTATAGTTTGCGCCCACCGTGGACGCAAAATGGAAGTTGTACAAATTCGGTGTAGTAATTCGCGTCCACCTTATTTTAGCTATTAATTGTAAAAGAAATAAGCTGATTTATAATCCATACTATTCCATGTTTTGTTAGCAAAGTAAAGAAACAGTTACATATTCAAAAATTCATATTTAACACTAAGATACTTACCGTAAAACGCGACGCTGCGCACTATTTTTTTCTCAAAATCCCGCGCGTTTTAGCTCTCTCGTTTAATAGCCAAAATTAAATATTTTTTTTAAATAGGATAGGCAGTGCGCAGGCATATTTTGAATATGTGTGCATGTCTCTTATACATTGAGGTATTATCGGAAATTTTTCTTATTACAATTTTACTTAAAGTATACTTATTTTCGTGAATTTTCTAAAAGATATCCGCAAAATGGACGCGAATAGGCAGGTGGACGCGAACAGGCGCAATGACCCTACTTGATTACGTGTCGAATATTGTATAAAAAAAACGTAATGTAAACAAAATCATACTAACAACACGGCATGGTAATTCAAAATAGCCGTTCAAGGTTGTTCCGTTGTAATTCGTCGTGCTAGTAATAAATGTTATGTACGAATATGGTATTTAACACCATGGAATATGACCCAGTTTCCCGTGAAAATAATGGAATAATTAAAGTTCTTTTATATAATAACGTTTGATGGTAAATTGCTATTTTGCTATGGGTAATAGGTAGAGGCAAAATTGCTTTGCGTATTAACTTTTTATGAAAGTTCTGTGTAAGTAGAGGGTTTTGAAGGTTTTGATTAATTATTGTATGTGACTTTCATTTATGTATGATACAAACAAAAACAGATTGATAATATTTATGTAACAAATCATTTGTAATCTTTAGTAATCGATGTTATGATTTTAATAATTGAAATTTGAAATCAATCAATTGCTAAAATTAACATATTTTAGTTATTCAAATTAATTCAATTGTTAAAATGTGTTTGAACAAAAACGGTTACAAGGTTTTTGTTTAAATGAAAAGTGTTGGAGATTAGTTTATCGATATCTTCGATTTTAATGTCCAGTCTTAAATTCTTATTTATATAAGTTTATTAACTCGTCAATAATGAATATTAAAATCATTAATTTACAAATTCTCATTTATTCAAGGAAGTTATCGATCTTTTACTGTTTATTCATAATACATCTCTAAATATATCTTTTAAAAAATACGTTCATTGAGACTAGAGAATTAACTGTAAAATTTTAAATTATCATACTGTTAATTTTGAAAATTCACTTATCACAGTAAAGTGTGAATTTCTATACATGTCGATCTCAATCGGATATCTATTATCTACGGTATTCAGTATTGTGCTACGTTTTAAAATTTTTGTATCTATGCTAATTAAAAATCAAATCATTATTTCAGGAGCGTTTGTATATATGGACTTGCATGTTAAATTGATGATCTTTTTTATATTAGGGAATGAGTTCCAAGTCTTTTATCGTTATTAGTTTGGTTTTAAAGAATTTCACACTATTTGATTGGACGTATAATGGTCTGAATGTTTTTGATTTTAAAACTTGGTGTTTATTCATCACACACGGATGTTCAATTGGTTAATTCTTGTAACTCTTATGTTTATTTTAAAAATTATGTCTACAATAATACTATTCAAAACTTATTTTCCTGCTATACGATCTTGCATGTATTTGCGACGTAAATATTGATATATTATTGTCCTCGTTCGATTACACGAACCAAGTGACGTCACAGATAGCATAGTATCAAGAGTTTCAGAAGCAATAGGTCAGTTGTTACTCATATAGTAATTATATACAGTTGTTGTAGTTATATTATAGTTCTCTTTATACTATGGTATTATCAACATTGTAAACAACTACAAATAAAGAGCACGCTGCTTTGCAGTGGAGGTAAATTGAGATACGAGTTATCAGTTGTGATATTATGATTTTTAAATAGAACCGTCTAGAAGAATCTGTCTGCGAGATGATGAAAATGTAAAGTGATATCGATAAAACTATTTATTGTTGCTAGTACATATTCTTTTGGATTGTAGTGGAAGCTCTAGATAGAGCTCTAGCTGTATTATGGGTGTCGATCCAGACTTAGATATTATTCGGTTTCGTTTGTTCCGTAATGTAAATTATACGCATTCGTCATTTATTGTGTTCTGTAACGGTGCATTTAGATCAAACTAGCGAATACTCATTGTAACCCATCTATGTGAAATTCTTTTAGTGTAGACAGGCGTTGAGCATTCTTTCGTTGTTCTTAGTGCGTTCGGAAAGATTATCTGCTATGTTCTAATACTGAACACCACTGAATACGAGTTATCGTTTACAATAAAACATCACGAAAGTATGCTCTTGCTCTAGCTCTATGTTCAGTTTTTATACCTATTATTGCTCTCGTCCCAAAAAGCTATTTATAAATCAGTACAAACATTTTTCCACGCTAAACGACTAAATATTTATTATCGATAATTAATCGATAGTAGGTATATTACAGTTCCTATATCTATTGTTGCTATCGTCCCAAGAGAGCTGAGTCAGTGAGTAATGAGTATGTATATATTTTTTCTACGCTAAACTATTATCGACATTTATATCGATGACTAAATATTTATTATCGATAATAAGGGTTGATTCAGAACAGCGATGAGTGGCAAGCGTTGCTCTTATCATCAACAATGTAATCTACTCATGTGTTGAAATAGAATATGTACTCTATAGAGTACATCGACATTGTTGTATGCAATAGGTATTGTTGTTTATCGACGGGATGTGAAATTTAGAACACGCTTAGAACTCTTTTTTATGTACTATTACTTAGTTGGAAGGTATGTGACATTTTCCATGTTCTTAAATTATACTCAGTGCTTTTGGTAATGCTTCAAAGTTGCTTCGTCTTCTATTTTTATATAACAGCTAAGATGAGGTCTTATTTGGACATAGTGTAAAAGTGTTTTCTAAGCCCACGTACAATAAATACTTTTTCAGAAACCACATGTTATGTAATATGTTGCGTGGACGGTGGAACAAAGAAAGCGGTTTGGACTCAATATCGATTCAGCTATGTGTAGCTTTGATATTTGTTAAAGTTTTATTTGAAACTCCAGTTTATCTTTCCACTAGTGAAAGATTGAAAAATGCAGTAGTTCCTCCGCTTATTTAGCACAAAAAAGCAATACTTCCTCTGTATAAAATCAACATTGAGTTGAACAGATCTGTTAATGAACAAAAACTGGATGGCGCTTAAACATAACCCAAAAAAACAAGTTCATTAACCATCTGAATTAATGAACGAGCATACCTACAAATAGCTTAATTTGCATTCACTTCGCTGTAAAACAATCCTCTTGGCAATGGGTGGTAATATACTATTATATTATTACTAGCTTTCCGCCCGCGGCTTCGCCCGCGTTTTCAAAGAAAAACCCGCATAGTTCCCGTTCCCGTGGGATTTCCGGGGTAAAACCAATCCTATGTATTAATCCAAGTTACCCTCTATATGTGTGCTAAATTTCATTGTAATCGGTTTAATAGTACAGTGGAATCCGTTTATAATGACATCGAAGGGAATCGACAAACACGTCATAATAAGCGGACGTCATACAAAGCGTTATGTGAAATGAAAAATCTTTTTTATGTAAATATGTATGTATTTAACTATTTGCGTGAAAGAGTAACAAGCATACATACACATACATCCATCCTCACAAACTTTCGCATTCAAATTCAAATTCAAATTCAAATTATATTTATTTGCAAGAATGTAGTTACAAATTTTAGATGTTTTGATTACAATATTATGTGGCTAATACATTCTACCCATTGATTGGGTGTGCAAATATTAAAAAAGAAAGTTGATTAGTTTAATTATTTAAATGTACACATAATTCAATTTTCACAATTACGCGAACGCACTACGATTTACACGATTATATCACACACTTATCACACACAATTCAGTTTACACTACTTCAAAGTCATAAATTCTTCAATGTCATAAAATTGTTTTACCATTAACCAGTTCGTCAGTTTATTTTTGAAAAGATTTACTGGTAGTTCCTTGAAATTATCCGGTATTTTATTATATATTTTAATAGCCATAAATATTACACTGTTTTTAGCTTTGTTGATTCTACACGTTGGGAAATGTAATTTGTTTTGGTATCTTGTTAACATATGCGAATTTACTTCTCCTTTCTTCTTAAAGTATTCCGGGTGATATTTTACAAATAAACATACTTCTCTTATGTACATGCAAGTTAAAGTAAGGATCCGTAATTTACTAAACAAAGGTCTACAACTGTCTCTTTGGTTCAAACCGCACAGAGCTCTGATACATTTTTTTTGTGAGACAAATACCTTCCGCACATCACAAGATTGTCCCCAAAGAATGATTCCATACGAAAGTACAGAAGAAACGTAGGCATGATAAGCATTTATTGCTGCATTCATAGAAACAGTATCTCTTAGACGCCGTAATACGTAAACGAAACGATTAATTCTGTCACAAACGTAATCAATGTGTTTGTTCCATTTTAGACTTTCATCCAACAAAACACCCAAGAATTTATGATGATCTACTTGTTCTATAACTTGGTTATCACACTTTATATTTAGGTTTATTTTGGAGCAATTCTTTGTATGAAATTGAATTATTTTTGTTTTTAATAAGTTAATTTTAAGATTGTTGTCTTCTAACCATTTTACAATATTTTTAACTGCTTCATTTATATCTCTCTTGTACGTTTCCTTTTCAGTACATTTAACAATTAGGGTAGTGTCGTCTGCGAATAAAACTGATTTTTGTTTCACTGATTTCGGTAGGTCATTAATATACAATAGAAATAAAAACGGGCCGAGCACACTTCCTTGTGGTACACCTGATCTATTAGTTTTTTTTACTGATCTATATACGTTTCTTGATTTATTTACTATTTGTTGTACTTCCACATACTGATCTCTATCCTTTAAATAACTAGCATAACATTTATAATATTATTAAGTAGGATAGCTGTATTTGTATTCACATCGTTGTAAAACAATCCTCTTGGCAGTGTATGGGTGGTAATATCTTATATATAAAATTCTCGTGTCACAATGTTAGTCTGCATACTCCTCCGAAACGGGTGGACCGATTCTCATGAAATTTTCTGTGCATATCGGGTAAGTCTGAGAA
>CAJQZM010038424.1:47035-61506 GCA_907164665.1 Colias nastes | reverse complement strand
TCTATTTTTCATATGTACCACGGGCGAAGCCGGGGCGGGCCGCTAGTAGTATTATAATATTATCTGTATGGGACAGATGAATACGATTTTAGCTGTTCCCGGCCGTTGACCCGCCGCGTAGACGAAGTTGCAATGCCAGCATTTGTGTCATTTGTTGTACAACCGGATTTCGGAAATCTGTGGCCGCTGATTGGTGGAACTTGCTTGATTCGCTACCAGATCTTGTTTGGCAGAATAATTAAGAAAGCTGGACGGTTTGGAAGAAAGCTTTTTGTATTTGGCAAACCTACCCTTTGGAAAATGATGGTTCGTTAGTATTATTTGTTACAGTGTGGTGTGATATTTTTGTGCAGCGTTATTTCTGGTGTAAAAATAGGTAAAGACCACGTAGCTATTAGAAATTTTGTCGGATTTTTAAAGAGTTCGCGGAATTGGAAATTCAAACCATCTGTGTAAACAGCCCGAAACAAAATATGCAATTAGTTATAAATTATAATAATTTAATATTAGCGATATACAAATATGTATTTATACATATATACGTATACATATATTTATGAAGTAGGTACCTATTACAGTAGAGGAGACGACTGCTAGAAAGAGCTATCTAATCTATTTCGAATACTTGAATCATAAAATGTAGATTATAATAACGAGTTATTCATCTATTTTATAGCACAGGTTTTTAGGTTAGTATGAAGTTATTCGGTGCTTTTAATTGATGTATTAAGATCGCCTAGTGGTCGAAATAAGTTGATTTTACCTAAACCGCGTCGCTCACCTGTAACTATTCCGCTGTAGGTACCTCGATATGATAATTTCTAGAATCAGAAATGTATGGCAAAAGCACAGAAAAAAATTCCATCCCCTATTTTTATTTGCAACACTTCAGGACGTGATTTTTGAAATATAAAAGCTCGTAAACAGTAGTAGGCACATGTAAGAGCTGGTACAAATCAGTGCTGTGTTTTACGATAATAGCAGTAACAGCCAAACAGACAGACAGATGGATTTATTTTAATTTATATAAATAAATATGGAACAATACTCGTAATTGCATTTCTTGATAAATTTTGCTGTACTATAAAATATATTAAGCATAATATATTATAATGAAGAAATATTTAAAGTAAAATATATTTTTTTTGTTTAAAATGTAAATTAAGTAATTATCTGGTTATAAACACTTGTTTAAATTTTATTCCGTCATATCTGCATGGCAATAAGCGAAGTATACATTTCTTTATTATTTTTAACTAATAATGATTATATAATAAATAAGTTGGTATACTTTAATATCTCAAAATAATTTTAATTCAAGATTAAGTTAGAATTGTAATTAATGAATTGAATGGATGATCTCTAAAATGTAGAGCGTGGCTTGAGATTTTATATCTGAAATTTGAGACGTGCTTTTTTTCTAAACTATGATAGAATTGACGTAAATTTATTACAAGTAATAAAAAAATAAGGGGCTTTGAACTTGAAAAAAAAAAATAATTTCCTATTTTATATAATTTAAAGATGTATTTTTTGTGGTATTAAGGCGTGCAATAATTTTAGCGGCCATTACAACAAAATGTAAACTGTACGTTGTGCGTAAAAACTAAACAATAAATAATTAAGTCACGAATCACGATAACTTGCTTTAGAGGTCTTAAATTTCGCCTATATTAAACCATATTATAATAGAACAACAATGACAAAAAAGAAAATTGAGTCACGATTCACAGTGCGATTTTGTAATAGGCCTGTAAACTTGTCAAAGAATCTGTACTTTTAAAAGTACATATAATAATATAAGCAACGTAATAATATCTACGACTAAAGTCTAAACCTCTGTTTTGCAACGATAAGTACGTAGGTACATAAACAAAATAATCTAAGTTCAATAAATCACCTACCGTTTGACAGATAGGTGCTTTTGACTTTGTACTTTGATAAAATACCTATACTAATACTTTTATTTTTTATTTAAAATGATTAACATTATTCAGTATCGAAATATTGTTTCGAAAATACTTAACTACTTATATTCGTATAATTTCTCAATTTATAGATGAATTTAGGAAACGGTTATATTTAAAAACAGCTAATGAATTGTTTTGCTATCGAGTTTCAAGATTGTAAACAAAGCTGTGTGAGTGTGTACTTGCCTATAACATATCTATACACATAGGTACATGTAGCATTAACACATATGGATAACAAAATCCATTGTCTTATATACAAATTTTATGTTTCATTTGCGACTAATTAGAATTTCAAATTTTCATGGCATTGGTATTTGATACCTACGTGAATTGTAGTAACGCGAAGCTATGTTAGGTTTTCTTATAAGTTTATAGTTTATAATCAATAATCAACATACAAAGCCCCGTGTAGACTCTAGACAGTGTTATGAATTAATTTTATTGTTAAAAAATCTCAAGATATTATAATAAAGACTAAAATTGATTCTCATCACTCATCAGAAGCTAGGATTAGGATAACCAAATTTCATTAAATGAAAGGAAATCACTTAATTCATGTTTTAATCTTTAATTCATCTATTATCTAAAGCAAAGAGTGTTGCTTGGACAAAAGAACATTAATAGTAGAGCTACGACTATTCCGTAAGTATACTTTCAAGAGAAAAACGTTTTTACTATGGTGGAAGCTCATAGTTTTATTTCAAAGCTATGATGTAAATGGGTCACCTAATTAGCAGGCAGAGCAACAAACAGATGAAATAATATTGTGAATAAGAATTGGATTTCACCATAGAGATCTTTCTGTGATCTGTGGATTTCACACTGTATATGTAACGGTGTTTGTGTGATTTTATAAAATGTGCTGTATATTTCCATTATAAACTAGACGTATAATTAATGCATCTATTATCATATTGAACGAAAAAGTTGCAGTAATTTAAATTTTTGATGATTTATGTTTAAATGTAAATTCGTTTGAAAAATATTACTTTAAAATTATAATAATAAGCAGAAGAAAAACATTTGGTTATAGAATTATGAAACAATAATATCATTGTACAGCTGTAAAAAATACAATACTTCTTTGTTTTTAAGCTAATTAACCTCTGATGGGACATAATATTATAATGTAGTTTTTGTAACATTTCTTTTAGCTACATTGTTTCACTGATACGGCAAGTTTGAAATACCTATGTCACTTATAATTATTGTACGTAGGTACAGTAGCGATTAAATAGGCACGCCTGCATGAACATTTTGTTACGTAAAGTACCTACCAATACAACTTCTTATCATCACGATGATACATAACTATATGTAAGTACTAACAGCTCATGATAGACCATGCCAAGCCTTTTTATGAAAATTGAGAAGTCTTTCTTCACCAACATATTTATTACCTTTCAACCAAATGTTGCCTATACGCCTATACCTAATATTTGAGTATCAAAGTCCAAACACTGATTTATGTACAAACAAATTCAATGGTTTATTGACATAATTTTTGCGTAATATCACAAGATTATAATAGCATGACCGTGAACAAACTAGTATCTTGTGTGTCGACGCGGCAAATAGACGAGGAAATCGGAAGATGCTCGTCAGACATATCACCTTTGATCTATTGTAGGAGAAAACTGTTTTACGAGCTTCGTTTTGGTTGATTTGGTTCATTCGTGTGTCTTTAATTGTTCCAGATCAAATGTTTCATTTAACAGTGTTGGCTTGATACATTATGAGTAAATTAATATTTTTTATGGAGTCAGCTTGCTGTAAAGGGTTTCCATTTTCATTAAAGTTTCGTCATGCTCATAGAAATCTAAATAACAAGACACAAAAAATTTTTGCAGATTTTCGGCGGTATGGCGACCATTTGGAATCGTCCGAAAAGTATGGCATGGCGATTTTCGTAAATAGCTGCACGACGATGGTTACCTGTGCAAAAGTTAGCCTGGTACAAATGGTTGAATTGTTTTTTTTTAAATCAACACATTCGCGTCGGTATGGCGGGCTGTAAGTCACACCGGAAAAGTATGGCATGACACTACCGCCTACTTCTTTTTTATGGGCTATCGGTAAATTCTAAAATTTTTGTGTTACAAATCGTTTGACTTTCGCTATTTTTCTGACGAGTTCGACTAACGCCCACGCGACTAAGCCGCCGGTACCAGTGTTCACACCATCGTTTTTCTTTTTGTCATTGCGTACTAAGACCCCTGTAGAACCGCCATCCTGTTACAAACTCGAAATTTTGTGTCAATATCTCCCGGTCTATACGTAATAATTATAATTTTTGAATGAAATGTGTGCTTCATGTTCTAACGGTACCAAACGACTGCACGTGGCACCTGCGGACAGCGTAAACTGGTTTATTCTGGTTTTGTGCGTGTTTCCACTTTCCACTATCAAGTGACGATTTATTTATTTGTTTTGTTTCGTAATTATTATGGTCAAATATTAATTATGAAACAAATTATTATGGACACGATATTTTATTGTTTCACGGTAGTCGCCTTGTCGTTTGCTCAAGGACGTGAAATTGAATGATATATTTTTTTTTATAAAGTCAAAACCATTTTCTTTCAAATAAAAACTTGTTTTTATTGAAAACAAAAGTGTTGCTAGGAATAAGTATAAAATTAAATAGTAATGTTAGGATATCGAAACATTTTTGTATAGGCCAGAACGATATAGTGGAAACGCGCTCTAAGATCTGAGTAATATACACACCACTACATATGCAAAAATTTCTCCAAGCTAATTTACCTGTACCTCTTTAAAACTGGTTATGCATCTGTGTTTAATTTATTCCTAGCCTAGCCAGCTCTAGGTAATAATATAAAAACATAAATATTAGACAGGTAACTAATATCGCCAATGAATAAACAAATGTGTGATATCCTTTGATTTATTTATTAAAAAATTGTGTAAAAATTAGGCGAAATGGTCATATGACATTAGCCTTTCCTTTATCCAAAATATTCACTCTTAGAAAAAAAAATAATTGTGAACCGCAAATTAGTTAACGGAAGTTTAATTTTGTTAAAAATAGACATCTGCTCTTGCATAAATTTTTGCCAAGGACTACAGGTTGGACGCGGAATATATCTCATTATTTCTTTTACTTCAAACCTTTGATATTTTCCCCTATTTTATCCCCATACTAAGAAATGCATGTATTTCTTATATATACAAAGTATATAAACATGAATGAAGCCCTACCCAGTCAACGTAAGCGTATAGCGAGTTATGTAAGCTGAATATTTTCCGTAATGTACATATTATATGTATAGCTACAGCTGTAGAGTGTTGATAATTATCTTTGTGAGAGTGGCCCAGCCTTGTCTATTCGAACCAATTAATACATGTAACGCTAGACAATTCAGTAATTTTGTTGTACTCCAGTAACTATATGATCAAGTTTAGAAATTAATCCATATTTGAATAAGTAGGTACCTATATTAACAGGAAAATGCAATTCTATACTATAGATTGCTGCAGTTTAAAAGGGAATTGTCAAGATCTAAAATTTCTTATCTAAATTGGTTTTCTATCTAATCAAATTGACTATTAAAATAGCCAATGTACATACAGCCATGTTTACTTGAACTCAATAAAAGTAAATGGAACTAGTCTCAGCCATATTTAGTTGTATTATGTGAGCTAGAGCTTGTTTAGATGCAGTTGTTTTCAGATAGATACAATATACATATGTATAGATCAAGAAGCTTATATCTAATACACTGGAGATTGCACTATGACCATTAACTTGTAACAAGAAAATATAACCTTGAATGACGTCAGTGTTGTTTTTTGTCTCTTTCTGTGGAGTGACCACGCTGGTTTGTATATTCAGGATTTTTCGAAATAGAAAAAACTAAAAATCATGGTCTATAAATAATAACGACATATATTTTTAACAGTATTTATATTATAATATTACTGGTCACACTTTATAGGTACATACAATTTTAATTGGTATATAATGATAGTTTTAAATAACTTTTGGCTACAAAGCTTGGATATGAACCGATATATAGCATTAACATCCTTTGTAATGACGTGGCGGGCTGACGTGACGCTGTCACCAAGTAAAGATCAGCTCCGTACAAATAAACGATTAAAAATATTAAAACTTACTGTTTATAAACAAAAAATAGTGTATCTTACTCTGTGATTTTTGAACTATCGGGACAAGTGTTATATATAACTAAAATTGACTGTAAATTCTACAATATTAAAAGTTATTAGTTATAGTGAAAGAAAGTGAAGAAAAAAAAAATCGGACAAAAATATGTGTTAAATCGTTAACTTTGTGTGAAAGTGTGATTCATACAGTTAAGACAATCCCTGGGATCATTTTTATTAGTGTTTAGTATCCATAAAAAGTGACAAGATGTTATTTTTTTAATTTCCTTTGTTCACAAAAATGAGTCATAGTAACGTATTTTACAAAAACGAATACCACAATTAAGAACTATACAAAAATTTCGTACGCATACGTAATTGTACGCATAGCTGCTGCCTGATACTACTAGACTTCAAAACAATCGACAACGAGCAAGCAGAGTTCAAAACCAGACCGGGGCGGAGATATTATAAAAGAATTTTTTTTATTTCTTATTTTTTCTTCATATTAAAAAAAGGGATTTGAAACATTCCTGCTATAAAAATAAAAAAAATATATATATTAATTAAAAAAAAAAAAAGGATTTAAATAACAAAAATGAACGACAATCATACCTTCGTAACTTTTAGAAGAAAGGGTCAATCAAACTTTAACGAGTCATTGGATTCTTCATTAATGTCCACAAATACGGATTATTTATCTAAAAGTTTACCTGACATCTCCACTGTAAATATATACGAACACACTGAACTACTAGAACAAATAAGTGAACTAAAAACGCAACTACAATCTGCACACGATGAAATTGATAATCTGTTATTGGAGAAATGCTCAATGGAAAAAAAGATAGTAAAACAACAAAATACTATAGCTCATTTAAAGAAAATTTGTACACCCCCCACACTCAACGATTCGGTCAATCATATCTTATCAATAAAAAAGAAGCCGTGCAAATCCAGATATAGCCTACTAAAAACCCAAAAATTAAACGTGAGTTGCAGTGATCTTTCTGCCGATGAAATTGTGACAACTGACAGCGCAACAAAAACACAGCCTAACCATAATATGTCGACGGATGGCGCTTCAAAATCTAGAAACAATAATAGACAGTGCGAGCAGACACAAGATGGCGTTGTATTAAAAAATGAATCGCATTACTGCAGTGACCATAACAAAAATAAAGAATATATAAATTACAATCAACTTCTCCCCGAAATATATATAATTGGAAGTCAACAATGCAAGGGTCTTGTCTCCGAGCTTATACGTTCTAGAATAAAAACAAATTATGGCAAATACTACATTAACTCCTTCATCAAACCCTATGCCAAAACTTGTGATATAGTAAATAGTTTACATAGTTTCCGCGATTTACCTGAGAACTATTTAATAGTGTGTGTAGGTGAAAATGACAAAAATCCCTATGAGGTGATTATGGAACTATCGACAATATTTAAAAATGTAAAAAATAGTAAAATTATTCTTTTGAATGTATGCAGTAACCATTTTTTGAATGAAATAATGTTAAATAATCTGTTAAAATTACATTGTAAGCATGTTAAAAATTGCATTTTTTTAAATTCAGATCTTCCGTTTTATTCTAGACAACAATATTTAGTAAATATTTGTAAAAAGTTAAATTTCATTTTTGATTATGACTATTATACAGAAAATTTTTTAAAATTTAATCAAATACCAATGAAACGTATAATGAGTACTGCTCCTATAAATGTGATACCCAAAAAAGGTACTATACCGTTTTACTTCCCCATCATAAGTAAATCTAACCATGATAAGCCACTATCTAAAACCGGTATTTTTTTTCCCCAAAAACCAACACAAAACATACAAACCTAACACATTATTCTTGCCTGTTGCATCAAAACATAGCTGGTCTTCTTAATAAATTGGACGCCATAGAATTATGCCTTTCTGAACTAAAGAGTATCAATAATAAAAAACCTCTGCAAATATTATGCTTCTCAGAAACTTTTGTGAAAAGCGGTGATGAGCATCATATGAGTCTAAAACATTTTAAATTAGCTTCCCATTTTTGCAGGAAATCGGAGAAAAGAGGCGGCGTTTGTATTTTTGTAGACAACAGTATTGATTTTGTACCTCTGACCATTTGCAATGAAATATCTTTAGAAAAAACATTTGAATGCTGTGGTATTAACATACCAAAACTTCAATGCATAATAATTTGTATTTACAGAATTCCTAATGCAAATGTATCGGAATTTTTAAATATCTTTGAGACGCTAATGCATAAACTTGAGAGTAAAAAAGAAAAACAAATAATTATATGTGGTGACATGAATATTGATATTTTAAAAGATAATAATGTGACAATGAAATATAAAGACATATTAATTAACAACAATTTACAAATTCATATTGATAAACCTACACGACAACTTGCATGTATTGACCATATAGTTAGTAATATTAAGAATGCATCAGGAGATACTCACAAACTCCACTTGTCCGACCATGATACGTGCCAAACACTCTTGTTTCCTGTCATCCAGACGATCCCGAAAACAGTTTACTGGTTTATATATAAAAGAAGTTTCTGTCATGACAATATGCGTAAGTTTCGAGATTGCTTAGCACAATTATCTTGGAGCGATGTGTTTGAAGAAAGCAATAGCGATGAGGCCTTTGACAAGTTTTTATCAACTTTTAGATTGTTCTATGAACTATGTTTTCCAGAAATCAGAGTTAAAGTAAGTAACATAACAACTTCGCCAAATTGGATTACAAAAGGGCTTAGAACAGCATGTAGGCACAAACGCTCTCTTTTGAATAATTATTATAGAAATAAACATTGTGAGAACAAAACAAGTTACAAAAAATACAGTAAATTATTAAAAAAATGTATTCAAGCTTCAAAAGTAATAACAAATATGGCATACTTAAAAAGGTCAAAGAATAAATCGAAAGCTACGTGGAATATTATAAAAGATAAAGTGGACAGGGAAAAATCATGTGATAGAATAGGGAGTATAATTCAAAACAATGTTACAATTACAGATCCAAATGTTATCGTTAACGTTTTCAACAACCATTTTATTAACACCAATCTAAACAAAACCTATAAAAAATGTAATAACTTTAGCAATATACACACAGTGAACTCTTCTATTTTTCTTATGCCCTGCACACCTATGGAAGTATCTAAAGCAATCACATCACTAAATAACACCAAAGCTGTTGGATATGACTCAATAACGACTGAAGTTCTAAAATTTTGTAAAGAGCAGGTGGCTAATGTTCTATCATACTTAATAAATCTCTCTTTCACCCAAGGAATATTCCCTAGCAGCCTGAAGATATCAATAGTTAAACCACTGTTTAAAAAAGGTAAAAAGGAAGACGTAGCAAATTATAGACCTATAACATTAATCCCTGTCATGGCTAAAGTTTATGAAAAAATTATGCACCACAGATTAAGCGAATTTCTAAAAAAATTCAACATCATTAAAACTGAGCAATGTGGCTTTCAAAAAAATAAATCTACCACACTAGCTGCATTTTCTTTGGTGAAATCCATTGTGGAACAGGTGGATAAACATAATCGGGTAACTGCTGTATTTTTTGACATGACACGGGCTTTCGATTTTGTAAATCATGACGTACTTCTCTACAAATGCAACCATTACGGTATACGAGGTCTTGCCTTGGAATGGTTAGAAAGTTACTTACGAAATCGTAAACAAAGAGTTGAAATTTCTCATACTTCCGGTCACAACACAGAGATTTATAAGTCAGATTATAAATATAATGGGAATGGAGTACCGCAAGGGAGCATATTGGGACCTCTTTTGTTCCTATTATATATCAATGACCTACCTAATGTAATTGTGAATGAGTCTGTTTTATATGCTGATGACGTTTCGGTTATTATTTCGGAAAAGAATGGAGTTGACTTTGAATTTTCAATTAATCATACTATAATTAAGGTAATCCAATGGTTAGAGGATAATGGTTTAAACGTAAACCTAGCAAAAACAAACTACATCCAATTTTATAATAAAAGCAAAAACAATATGACTCATCTTAATATACACTATGATGGTAAAACGATTCAAGAAGTTACTGAAACCAAATTTTTAGGCTTAGTTCTTGACCAAAGATGTAGTTGGAAATCACAGGTTGAATGTGTTAGTACGCGCTTGAATAGATTCGTGTTTGCACTACGGCGTATCCGTAAGACTGTATCTGAAAAAGCTGCTATAGTGGCATATCACGGTTACGTTGCATCAATATTGCGATACGGAATACTTTTGTGGGGGAATTCCGTTAATATTAATCAAGTGTTTTTAGCCCAGAAAAAGTGTATAAGAGCTATAGCGGGTGTCGGTCCTCTTGTTAGCTGTAAGCCAATTTTTCAGCGGCTGAAAATTCTTACACTTCCCGGTATGTACATTTTAGAAACCATAATTTTCGTCAAAAAGCATCATAACTTATTCACAACCTTTGAGGATAGCTCGCTTTTCATAACAAGAGACCCGACGCGTTTGCGCATGCCTTTGTGTAGAACTGCGCTCCTGAACAGGAATAGCTATGCAATGGCTATCAAAATTTTTAACCATCTTCCTAAAGAGTTAAGATCACTGCCACTTAATAAATTAAAATGGCAACTAGTGAAATTCCTCGCAGAGCGTTCCTTTTACACAATGGCAGAATACTTCAAATATAAATTTTGACTTTGATTGATTGACTTTGTTAATAATGATTGTAGAATGTAAATGTAATGATAATGAAAATAATAAATGAAATTTTGATTTATAATTAAGTGACATAATTTGCATGCTGTTAATAACGGCTGAACATGCTGGAACTCAATTGTTAACATCTATGTATACCATGTTTTTTGGCAAATAAATTAATTTTAATTTTTTTTTAATTTTTAATTTTTGTAAATAGAGGAAAGTTGTGTTTTGCATCAGATGCTGTTTACCAAATTGTAAGCTACTCAGATCTTCTTTTTAAACGCGTTGCTTCGACGGGTCAATTTCAAGCCAAAATCATCAAAGAAAAACTGTTTATAACAGCCTTGCACAAATTTCAGCTAACTTTACAAAGTTTATTTTTCAAAAGGTATTTTTTTCTGGGTCGTAATCCTCAGTAATTTTACCCTTGATGGGCACATATATTTCTTTTTATTTTACTTTTTGGAAAGCTGAAATACCTAAAACAAAAAAATATGAGGTAAGTTAAAAAAGTATAAATTTCAATGTAAAAACGAACAATCTTATAACTACATGTGAGTGCAATACCGATGTCGTGTGTTGTTTCATTACTAGTAACAATCTTGAAAATGGTGTTCTAAATTTCATCATAATATTGTTATTACAATATATTCTCTTCACTATCCATAAAAACTCGTCATCATGGTTACCTTACTTGTTAATTTTGTTTATTGAAAATTTTGTTTGTTGAAAAATGATAAAGTATTAGGAAAATAACAAATTTAACATGACTGCTTACTAAAATGATGCAAAATTTTACAATTTTTGCCATTGAAATGATTCTAAACAGGTAAATGCAGGAGTATTGAGGAATATTGTAAATAACGTAAATATACACTTGCCTGTGAAATTCTATGCCAGAATTTGGTGTCCAAACACTTCTGCAATTTTGCACAATACAATGCATTCTTTATATTCGGAAAATATTTATTAAATAAGCAACAATATTAACTTAAATATTCGAAGCGACGCAATTTTTTTGACACACATGCCATATTGACAAAGTGAGAGTTGCTACAATTTTATTATGGTGACTACCCATAATCAGGGAGTATTGCTTTTTAATAATTATTATTTAGCATAAATAATAATTGTCTCATCCAACAATGCTTCTGAATGACGTTGTTGGCAATTTATCAACAAACTCATGTACAAAAACTAACCTTTTACACAGAATATTACAGCATACATAGTAGCCTTGGGAAAACTTCGTATTAACAGTGGCAATACCAAGTTTGGTGTGAAAGAGATAAAAAAAGACGGGTTGCACTCCGGGAGTGCCGGCAGAAGTGAAAACTTGATTATTAACGTTCAGCATGTTTGATATTTTGGAATGGTATCCGTCTTACGCATGGAATATAAGGGCTACAAAAAAAAAAAAAAAATTCGTCTTACGCTTTTTCGATCAGGCCACGTGTCCTGACGCGAGTTTAAGATTTTATACCCAACGCCGCTAAAGAAGTTTTCACTTCAAAAACAACAACTGGGCAATATTTTCTTGTTACACGTTAATGTTCATACCGAAATCTCCAGTGTATTAGATGTAAGCTTCTTGGTATAGATATTTTATTATTATATTGATTGAATAAATTGACAATTTCAATACCCAATTCCACTAGAAGAAGGTTAACCTGTTTTTCGAACGTTTGCAATGTGCACTAATGTTAGATGTATAAGGTTGATACAATTCTGGCTTTTAGAGCTTCATTTATGACTACAAAAGTTTATATGCAATGAAGTTCTGTTTTTTTATTAATTGTTATTTAATATTCCTAATTGATAAGCCATGTCTCGCACTGATTTTAATATTCATAATACGATAAGGGACTTCTTTGCGTCATAGGTTTTACGATGATGTATTATAATGCCGGGTCCAGACTGGTGAAACGTAATACTACGGCCACACTACCGTGATATGCCAATAATTATTGCCACAACTTTAACAACACCTAGGTGTAACCACGACTTATGGCCATAATTCTACAATGCCAATCAATATGACAAATGGCGGTAGGCAATAGCTCCGGCGGCGGTATTCTTTCGCACATCAAAGAAGATTACCGCCGTAATTTATTGCGTATGCGGCCACACTACCGTTTGTCCAGTGTGCAATATGAGCTCACCGGCGACGCACGTATCGACCGACATGGAGTGGTCAAATGAAAAAGCGCTCGATGGCGCAAATTTTTGGAATTCTTGGAATTCTTCTCTTTGGGATCTTGGGGATACCCAACAGAAGAACTATAAACATCGCAGTGTACACAATGATGCGTGGCGTCGGATCAAACAAAATTTATCATTTCCAAGTACAATAGATGATTTGAAAAAGAAAAAATCCTTTTTAAAAAGAAAGAATCCTTGGTGAATTATTACAGAAACCATATTATATATTAATTATTAACTAATATTTTTTTTGCTGCGGTAAATGCCAATAATTACCGACATATCTAGGTAAACTGTAGTGTAACCACACCAGTTCATGCAGTAATTTAGACGGTAATTTAATGCCATAATTATTGCGGTAACAGCCCGGTAGACGGTAAGGTAGTGTGGCCGTAGCATAACATGCAATGTAACATTCTGCCTTTCATTGCATGTTCGCTGCTGGTGTGGACGCATAGTGCGCTCATAACGCGCATTCACTACGTACATCCTGCGTTCGTCTGTTTCCGCCATTCTGCCGCGAACAAGGCCCTTCGATACACGTTTTTTTCGTGCGCGTAGATCACACGAAGCATGGAGTCCGAAGACCACGTTCTTGACTTCTTGCTATGACGATTATCAGTACTTCATTATTAATAATACCAAACATAAATTAACCAACCAAAATATACCAAACAAAAATTCCACGCAGTCTCGTCCTCCATGTTCGTTGCGTTCTCAAACGACCGTCCACATTGGCTGCTCTGCGCACACTACGCGCCCCTTTGTGTAATGTGTTCGTCGAAAAACCGACAAATTTCGGATCGCTCCGCGCGCGGCTTGTAATGCTCGTAGCATGCGCGTGTAATGCACAATTCGCGCGCGCAAGACGTCCAAACTATGAGAAATTGTTACAAAGTGTGTTACCTTTCATGATACATTGCAGCAATGTGGACGGTGAATTCTTTCATTGCATGTTACATTGCATGTTACGTTTCACCAGTCTGGACCCGGCATAAGATGGTGACGCAGAGACGACTTACAAACAGCATATAATCTATACTATATAAATAAAATTGGAGTGTCTGTTTGTAATATTAAAATAACCGCTTTTAACTTATACCAAAATATGTAGTATTTTTTACAATTTTTATCTTTCTGTCTGTCTGTTTGTTCCGGATAATTTCTGGACTGTTAGTCGATGTAATAAGGAGTAACTCAAGCTACTTTTTATTCTGATATGTCATATGGATTAGGAAATTAGGATTAAAAGGAAAAACTCATTTACGCGGGTAAAACCCGGGAAGCAGCTAGTATTAATATACATATAATAGCACACAACAATCCTCCATACGAATATGAATTGCCTAATTCTATTCAATTTATGAATGAGTATTGTGTTGCATCAGTTTTGCCAATTAGGCCGGGAGATATTGACACAAAATTTCGAGTCATTTGTAACAGGATGGC
>CAJQZM010038424.1:20444-47025 GCA_907164665.1 Colias nastes | reverse complement strand
CCTGTTACAAATGACTCGAAATTTTGTGTCAATATCTCCCGGCCTAAATGTTCTGTTATGAATAGACTGTCGGAGTATTTTATTTATGCCGTGAATTGATGCTGTGTGAATAAGTAACACGAATAAAGCACGAATAGAAGGGAAATATTTATAAGATAAATAATATAGAAAAATAAATATTTAATTGCTATATTTTTCAAATAAAGTAAAAGAACGACGATAAAGGATAATGGAATCAAATTTGGAAGTCAACTCTATGTGGATGAATAATCAGAATTTTAAACTAATTTTCAATAAAACAGCACATGAATAAATATGTTACTACCTATGTAATTTTATATATTCTTACAATATTTCTTATATTCTTCAAATTACGTAAGAATGTATTCTTCAGTCTTCATTCTGTCCGTGACCAGCGACCACGCTCGCTGTAAAGCGTAGACTTCATATAAATACACGTAGTTTAATAACGAATATATTCCTTCCTAGTATAACATTGTAATTTCATTCCAGGTCACGCAGGCGCCGCTCGGCGTCGCTAGCACTAAGATGCGTTCGTTGATAGCGTACTATGCGGACGCTATGATGGCTGCAAGCCGTGGGGCGGGCTGCGCGCTCGGCTGCAGTGGCCGCGGCGACTGCATGAACGGCACGTGCCTCTGCGAGATCAGATACGCGGGCGACGAGTGCGCGGGCCCGAACATGCCGTACCATGCGTGTGAGTTCACTTGTAGTTCACTTGCAGCAGATAGCAGGGGTACCTTACGATGCTGTGGCAGCGGCGAGCCGTGGGGCCGGCTGCCTTACTATCGGCGTGAGTTCACTCGTAGCAGATAGTGACAGCGGCGAGCCGTAGGCCCGGCTGCAGTGTTGCAGCGCAGTACAGTTGTCTACTTTGTTGCTTTACTTAGTCAAATTCCACTGCTGAACATACTATCTTCCCTATAGATTTCTGAAACAAAATACATATTTTTTCAATGTGGGGTTGAGATGTGACTATAATCCTCTATATGTAACGTATTGACGGCTGTCGGCACGTTCCTAGTCCTACTCTAACTTTAGACTCTGTTTATATGCAGCTAGCTGTGCCCCACTGTTTTACCCGCAGTGCTCCGCTCTTGTTGGTCTTAGCGTGATGATATATAGCCTATAGCCTTCCTCGATAAATGGGCTATTTAACACCGAAATAATTTTTCAAATCGGACCAGTAGTTCCTGACATTAGCGCGTTCAAACAAACAAACTCTTCAGCTTTATAATATTAGTATAGACTATATTTTATAAAAAAAATATTAAACTACCCACTAAATTGATCCAAATCTTTCCACTTCCAGGCATCGGCGGCGTGTTCCTAGCCGTGTCGTTCGTGTGCGCAGTTCAACTGACCGTGTGCATAGTGGCCGAGTACCGGCGGCTGAAGGCGCCCAACGTGCTGCGCGCGTTCAAAGTGACCACGCAGAAGATGCTGTATCTCGTCGCGTTCCTCGCTTCGCTGATACGTGGCGCTTACTTTATTTCTCCTGTAAGTAGCAGTTCCTGTAAGTCTAGGGCATTTTATTTTAGGTTATATCTTCTGTATGGGGAAATTTAAGGTCGTTTCGGGGTATCCACAACTCTGTATTGCAAGCATGATTATTCTGTAGCTCCCAGATTATACGCAGTTTTGTTTTTAATTTAGAAGTAAACATGAACACGCAGAAGATGCTGTTCTTTGTCACGTTCCTCGCTTCGCTGATACGCGGCGCGTACTTTATATCTCCTGTAAGTATGGGGAAATTTAAGGTCTTTTCGGAGTAGAGTTGTTTCTCTGTATTGTAAGCATGGTCATTTTATATCTCCCCAGAAAATACGCAGTTTTGCCTTTAATTTTGCCTGTTGTCATTGAGCAATTTCAAGAGTACCTATGGAGCTGTTGATTTTGGCACTATCATCTCTTTATTTACACTATTTACCGGTCGGCGGTCAAGGTGCATTAGATTCAGTATGCCGTCGCGTACCTAACAATAATGTAAACTTGGTTGGACTCGCATTTATGTAAATATTTATTTAAATATTTAAATATTTATTTCGGGACAATTTTTTTCACACACGGCACGATCCGATCCAGATTGCTGATAAACATACATAAATATTTTTTAAATACAAACTTATTATAGATAATTAACACCCAGACACAGGGCAAACATCTATGTTCATCACACAAATATTTGCCCTGGGTGGGAATCGAACCCACGACCAGTGGCTTGGAAGGCGAACTACGAACCAAGCCAACCGGCCAGTCGAATGCACCTAACAATAACATACATAGATACCTATTTAGTTTTTAATTAATATTCCTTATCATCAATTTTATGTGTGCATGTTTTGTACTAATATTAAATATTGTACTTAAATACCCACACTGCTGACCGTGTGCCCATTGACCTATACACATGATCAGTTGAATCAAATAAACACATTATTTAGGTCAACGATAAGGGACTCCAGTTAAATAACAATTTAGTTATTAAAAGTATACAGTATACTTGTTGTTTTTTTAATGCAGTCATTGAAATGTATTGGAAGAGTTGTTTTGATATTAATTGGTCCATTGAAAAGTTACATTTGGGGTTGCATTTTTTAGAGGACGCAATTTTATTTTTTTGATGTGTAGGGGTGGTCAGTGTGAAGCTATCACCAAGTTTGTGGGGTCGCCACCCTTGTCCCACGGCCGCCATCTTGAAAATAGCGGTTGATATGGTTTTTACGATATATCTCTTAAACTATTTATTTGATAAAAAAAATTTGTTTACATTATTTGTTGCAAATTAAATACTCTACAACTTTGATCCTGCAACTTTTTGTCGTAGAACTATAAATAAAAAAGTTATAAGCGAAAATGTTCAGAAATTAGAGATATTTATATTTCTCAATAAAACTTTTTTTTATAATTTTACGTAGAAATGATATTTGACCATTTTTGTAGATTGTTTTTCGAGGAACAACTTTTATATACAACATTTTTTCATTAATTAAATAGCTAAGGTTTTACAGCGCTCCGAAGTGAGTACTATTTTTCAGTACTCTTAACTATACATATATTGGCTATTGGCTCTTTTCTCATACTCCAGAACAATAGAAGCACACTGCAGAACATTTCAGACCTGCTTTTCGACGTAAAAAAAAGTCGCGCTTCCAGACTCTACCTCCTGGGTGGTGGGGAAAAGATTCAATAATTAATTATTAGTGATATTGCAAAATTAATTATTAAAAATATTATAATAACAAAAAAAACCATTACTGATGACAAATTATTATTAGTACACACATAATATAAGTATACTGTATAGTTCAGAGTACTGAAAATTAGTACTCACTTCAGAGCGCTGTAAAACCTTAGTTATTGACGTTATGAAAAAATGTTGTACATAAAAGTTGTTCCTCGAAAAACAATCTACAAAAATGGTCTGATATCATTTCTTCGTAAAATGATAAAAAAAAGTTTTATTGAAAAATATAAATGGCTCTAATTTCTGAACATTTTCGCTTATAACTTTTTTATTTATAGTTCTACGACTAAAAGTTACTACACCAAAGTTGTAGAGAATTTAATTTGCAACAAATAATGTTAACAATATTTTTTTATCAGTTAAATAGTTTAAGAGATATATCGTAAAAACCATTTCAACCGCTATTTTCAAGATGGCGGCCGTGGGACAAGGGTGGCGACCCCACAAACTTGGTTTTAGCTTCACACTGACCCCCCCTACACATCAAAAAAACAAAATTGCGTCCTCTAAAAAACGCAAGGTTAGGGCTAAAAAATGTAACATTTCAATGGATCAAATGGTGGATAAGGTTCTTTTGATAGGTGTATTTTATTGTTTGGTTCTTTTTGTCATTTTGGAAATGATTTCTTAGAGCTAGCGCGCAAGAGCAACTTTTGTCTCCGCAACTATTTTGTCTCTCCCATCAACTCTATGGGGAGTTGCGTCGCTACGTGCGCGCACTATCTTACGCGCAAGAGTAACTTTTGTCTCCGCAACTATTTTAGTTGCGGAGACAAAAGTTGCTCTTGCGCGCTAGCTCTTATACATAAATTGATAATATATTTAGCTGTAGGTATGTGAATAGATTGGGAATGGAAATTCTTATGGTACTGATTTCTAATTATTGCAAGGGAAACAGGAACGACATAAAACCAACATTTTTATTATCAAAAAACGACTTGATTTGTTGCTTGTATGGGATGGTGAAATCTCTAAAACACTATTAAAATTTTTTGATTTTTTTTTCAGAGTTCAACTGTAGACAGCTAAAGTAGATTAGATATTTAAGATATTATACCTAGAGGTACAGGCTATATTTTATTTTTTGTTATCAGAGTGTATTGTGTTGGGATTTGGTAATATTTTCAATAAAACTTCTTCTTTACAACCAATGTTTTTAATAAAAGTTAAACGCATACATTACATTACACAGAGCAACCAAAAAAAGGACAGATAGCGCACCAAGTGTCAAAAACGAGAAACTCAAACATTTACAAAGACAGTTTGTACCTACCATAGCGTTTACAGATACACCTATAAACTACATTATAAATTTATACTCAATATATTGTTGCATTATATTGTTTCAAAAACAATTAATAGAAGTTATATCAGTATGACATATAGGTAGTAAGAAAAATATATTTTGAAATGGTTTTAATCAAAAACACTACTGATAATTGTAGCATGAATTTGATACGATATCTTATCGTGTTTTCCACAATTAATTAAAAACGTTGATAAGCATATTTTTTTAATATGATTGGTTGGTTGAAACATAGCGCCATCTGTTGGAATCCATGATAAACATATTTGCAACAGGATATATTTTGTGGCAGACAATAGATATTTGATATACCATTTGCTGATAAAATTACTGATAGTGTATTTATTATTTAACTCTTTTTGATTTATGCGTTCATAAATTGTTTGTTATTTTAACTGACTGATAAAGATATACAGATGATGGGCAAAAGTGTGTGAAACATTTAAATGTATAGCTTTTTAGGAATATCACAAAATATAATGCCTCACAATAAAATAGAAAATACAGTATTTATACATTAAAACCAATAATTCCCGAGAAACCGATGATATATTTACCATATTATACCTATTACGTACATAAAAATATTATGTAAACAGTGAATTTAAAAGCTATCATGTTTCTTTTGTTGATTATAAAAGAGCAGAAGAAGCCATTATTGTTACTTCTTATTTACATTATATAATATCTTCTGTTGATAAGAAATATAGTATGTACATACTAGATAATGTTCTAATATAATATCTGTTTGTTCCACAGTCATCATTCCAAGAAACATGGGCGACGAGTCTTCTATCAGCATACTATCCACTGCTCCTATCTGGCTCTTCACTCATCGTCTGTTTTTGGGCTGAGGTAGGTTATAAATTAATATATTACACTACCTTACCGCCTGCGGCTTCGCTTAAGATTTGCAGATAACCTAATATACTAAAACCTTCCTCGAGAATCACACTATCTATTAAAAAAACCCCATCTGTTGTTTTATTTTAAAGATCTAAGCATATATACACACACACGACGGAACGCGACTTTGTTTTATACTATGTAGCGATTACTAGACTAGCTGGTGGCCGCGGCTTCGCATGCGTGGTCAAAGAATAAGATTTCACTTCTCCCACGTGTGAATTGCACACATATTTTTTTTTTATTATAGCGCCATCTCCCGAAATTTATAATTTTCGGAGTGATTTAAATCCTGTGTACATGAAAGAATCTTATTAAAATCTGACTTTAGCGACATCTACCGTTATAATACGTAACTAAGAAAAACAATCTGCTGTTTAATTATGCAGATTGCAGAGGTAAATCACGTATGTTTCACATGAGTCGTATAGATGGCACTGATTAAAATTGTCTTGTGGAGAGGTTATTAATTTCAATTCCATACATTATGTAATCGATTTATATACTTTTATTAACTCAGGCCCCGGAATCACAGACACAATAGAAAATCTATTGTGTCGTGGACCGATCGGGCCGTTCGGGGCTCAATGGGTTAAGATACTTACACCTATCAGAAAAGTAATAGTTAATTTAAATCTTGACAGCAAATTCATGTTATATTATGTAAGATTATTTTTCTCAAATAAATAATAATTATAAAGGATATTCTGGCTTGATTTTTCAATTTAACCAACTTTAAATATAAATAAATTTCAAAATGCTAATACACCTATTATAGGTCCCAGCAACTTGTCACGGTTTTGGCGGAATAGGGATAAGTCTGAGATCGTGAATTTAGTACTCCCGGAGACAGCATGATATCATTTTATACACCATAAACTTATTTTACACAAGACTAGAATCTTTTTTTTTTTAATACTTGATAGGCAGGCGTTTGACCACTATCCCACCTGATGTAAAGTGGTGATGTCTTCTATAAAGGAGCACGTCTGCCTAGACGAAGCCTATTCACTCTAGACTTGAAGAGCTGCAGATTATAATGGTCCGGGAATACCGACGATGGAAGAGAATTCCACTCCTTCGCAGTTCGAATGAAAAATGAATTCGCATAACGCTGAGTGCGTGTGTGCGGTATATCGACTGTGAAGGGATGGAGTTCCATTCCACGCCTGGATGTTCGATAAAGAAATGGAGAAGGCGGAATAAGGTGGTGGAGTTCATACGCACATTCACCGAAATGTATTCTATAGAAGACCGACAGACATGCAACTTGCCGGCGGTGATCTAGACTTTGGAGGTTACGACGGATCAACGAGGGATCGGCTATAATTCTGCAAGCTCGCCTCTCAATGGAGTCCAAAGCTCTAAAATCTATTTAGAATTTTCCTTTTTACCTATAAAATTCTACCACGTCCATAAAGGTTTTCTTACCGAAATATTTTTTGTAATAACCTCGATTATTATAACGCAGTTTCCTTTGAAAATGACTGGAACGTCGATCATAAGAAGTTGTGGAATTATAAACATAAGAAAACAACAATTATAGAAGATAGGAAAGGCATTATTATAGAAATTATTTAAACATTACCTCCTACCATATGTACATTCAATACACCTTTTCAAATAGCCGTATATCTATACTAATATTATAAACCTGAAGAGTTTGTTTGTTTGTTTGTTTGTTTGAACGCGCTAATCTCGGTAACTACTGGTCCGATTTGAAAAATTCTTTCGGTGTTAGATAACTCATTTATCGAGGAAGGCTATAGGCTATATATCATCACGCTACGACCAACAGGAGTGGAGCCACGGGAGAGAAACCGCGCGAAGCAGCTAGTTAAAAATAAATCATAACAACCTGAAGAATGTTATGAATACAATCATATTGAATTTCGGAGAAACGTCTTGGGAAATAAAACGACAGGGAACGGAACGAGTTTAGTACGTTATGGTTTTTTATGATTGTATGGTGGTTAATCGCAGACATCTGTCTCAAAGATATTCATCATTCCAAAGAATAAGATTTTGATGTACATTAGTATATAATAGTCGTCTTTGGAATTGAATCCTTTGAATGGTTTTTCTAGTGGAATGTTTTGAAGAAATATTTCAATTTAGAAAGAACGATAATCTGATAATTTTTGTACTTTTTTGTCACTATGATATCCTGATGAGGAAATTATTTCACAGTAAATAAAGGAACTTACATTGAATACCATTACTTATTATATTATTTACGTCTTGCAAGTGCAAACAACATATTAATTGTGAAGGAAAATATTTAATTTGCAAATTTATAAATAATAATGGAGAATTATATGTATAATATTAACGTACAACTTAATTATTAATGTTAATGAAAACATTTTTTTATAAGGTTCCATTAAAAATTATAAAAACGCATATTTTAATTTCACGGCTCCTTGAAGCATAATCACCATTATTTTTTACTCAAAGCGCATAAATCTATTTAAAATTTTCTAAGTGTGAAGGTGACCTTATTAGATATAAATCTAATTCACACATTTCAAGTCATTTTTGAATGCATTCAATATCTTGATATTAATCATCGTATAGTTTACTAGCTTTCCGCCAGCGGCTTCGCCCGCGTAGTAAAAGAAAACCTATCCTATGTCCTTCCTCAAGTTTCAAGCTATCTCTCTACCAAATTTGAAGTGAATTCATGCAGTAGTTTCTGAGTTCAGTCCGGACCTTAGGTCCGGACAGACAAAAAACAGTATTTTTAACCGACTTCAAAAAAAAGGAGGAGGTTATCAATTCGGCCAGTATTTTTTTTTTTATGTATGTACACCGATTACTCCGAGGTTTCTGAACCGATTTACGTGATTCTTTTTTTGTTCGATGCGGGATGGTGTCGAATTGGTCCCATAAAAATTTTATTCGGATAGGCCCAGTAGTTTTTATTTTATGAGCATTTTTGTCTGTACTCCATGACTTAATTGAAATGTAGCAAGTAACTTTGATTCACTTCCCGGTAACCGATTGAGCTGAAATTTTGTATACGTATGTAAATTGGATAGCGATAAAACATTATCATGACATAGAGCTAATTTGATGATGGAATCGGAAGGTGGCCATAGGAACTCAGTAATATATTGACTCAACTTCATCGAGTTTGGGCTCGTTTGATTCGTGTTGAAAAATACACTAAAAAGTATTAAATAAAAATAACTACGTTAGATCACACCCGAAGTTTCTTTTAAAAAAATATTCAATGTACAATTTTGATTTTCCTACGATTTATATGTATAGAATATAGATATTGCGAGTTTTAAATTCGATTGTACGCAAATTGTACGCGATAGTACATTATGAAGTTCTTAGGCGGCCTATGAATGATTCAATGGCAGAAAACGTTGGGCGTCCGGTGTACACGCGCGCGAATTTCCGCGCTCTTTTTATAATCGAATTTCGAATCGTATATTTTTTTTATTGTGAGTTGTTAGTGGCAAAGGCTGTTTTAGTTGGAGTTGTGGAGAAATAAGGTATTTTTAAAATAAATTATGCTGGAATCTGAATGTAATCAATTCCTAGAAATACGTACGCTACTTCGGGATAATTTAAAATGCATGATGTAAAATGGAAATATTTTTGAATAGAAAATTCACCCTTATTTTTGGGAAATAAGACTTAATTTTTAAAAGGACGTGTAACCTTAAAGCCTAAAGAAATAAGGAGTTATAATTGAAGGGTTGAAAAATAATTACTTTTATGAAGAAAACAAAAATATCTATCGTATTAAAAATGCCTTTGTTATTTGATTTCCGATTGGAAATCTATTACTTATGTCACTAAAATTAAATTATGATACTTATGTAAAATTATTTTCTCGATAAAAAGATTGCAATTTGCAACGCGTCGTGTGTATGCGTATGCGTATTTCAGGTGTTTTTAAATTAAACCAAAAGGCTGTACCAAAAAGCAATAAAATCGGTAATAATTGTTACCAATACAAACTTTACGAGTTTCAAGCAATTGCCTACCATTGATTTTATTTGCTTTTTATAGGAACCGAGATTATGTTGTGTATTATAGGTATTGTTTATATTTTGACGACTTTTATCGAAAAGTATAACTTTTTGGGTTTTCTGAGATTTTTAACTTTTATTTTCGTTGGGCTTGATTATTTGATCTGATAAAACACTGATTTAAATAAATAATAATAAAGTAATTATGTACTTAGTCCGTACCTACGTAAATGTAACTTTAATACTTTTCTATTTTTTTTCCATGTGTGTACCAATGCGACATAATATTATTATGGTGCTAACGTTTCGGTAATTATAATTTAGGTAAATAAGTAATACAAATAGGTATATAAGACTATTACCAGAGATTATTAAATAGTTACTATTAGTGATGCAACGAATACTACTTTTACGAATACGAATACGAATACGAATATCAAACCTACTATTCGGCGAATACCAATACGAATACGAATATCTCGCCTTGGTAATAAAAGACTTATTTATTTAATGAATGTTTACTCTTCTAATAATTAAAATTTACAATAGGCAAATTTTTATTTAAAAAACATAAAATTCGTAGATTTTCTGGTTTTAGGCGATTTTTTTTTACAGTCTGGATGTTTCCAGCCGTTGAAAAAAGTCTTTCCGAAGCGACTGTACATGGCTTCAGTGAAAAATATTTTTAGGCGAGTTTTTCTGACTTGGAAAATGGACATCTTCTCGCCAAAAGGCCAGTGGATCAGCAGTCTCTGCACACGTCATATTTTTACGCGCGATTTTTCAATCTGTATAAAGTAAGTAAATAGAGTTGCGTACAAAAATATTCGTTTTTAAATATTCGCCGAATACGAATATTCGGTAAATGTCTACAATTCGGCGAATACGAATATTCGTATTCGTATTCGTTGCATCACTAGTTACTATGTCTCTTACTTTGATTGGGTGTTACG
The DNA here is from genome assembly GCA_907164665.1 of Colias nastes. Classification (NCBI taxonomy): domain Eukaryota; kingdom Metazoa; phylum Arthropoda; class Insecta; order Lepidoptera; family Pieridae; genus Colias; species Colias nastes. The sequence goes on along the minus strand of CAJQZM010038424.1, from coordinate 36,603 downwards.
TACAAATGACAATATTAAATTAATAAGAATTAAGAATCCTTATCCTTAACTTTTTATTACCTTAAAAAAATTGTCATGTACGTATATAGGTAATTGAAGTAACATAAAAATATTATCGTCATACGGATTATTTTTTTTTGGCTTGGATCGTGGTTTAAAAATATTCGTTTTAATAAGCTTAAATGTAACTTTTAACTTTACTGGCAAGTAATAGTAGTTTAATTTGACTATCGACCGAAATTCTAATGATTTTTACGTATTTATGGCTGGTAATAGATTTCTCGTTTTCTCGTAAGTACCAATTTGCGTATTGAAAACTTAAAACGTTAACGTTTTTGTATATTATATTATTTTATAGTACAGTTAAAATAACAAAATTGTATTCTATTCGCGAAATTACGTTAAAGCACAGATTAAATAAACCACACTTTGTAATAAAGCTGATTGTAGTTACATTTATGAGCAATATGAATAGTTTTCTATTCTTCTCTTGACAAACATGCGGTTTCAATATAGACGCATATACATATTGGATATTTAATTAAAAACCACAATAGTAGATGCTCGTATACAAGTCGACTACAATAGTAGTCTATTACTATGCAGAGCTTTTTCATTTAGGTTGCTTTCCCACCAATCGTGTGGGGATGTGTAGCGAGGAATGTGTTTGTAAATAACCAATAGTATAGCTTCAAACGCTAAACGCTTCAAATTTCAAACTAAAGAAGTATTTGGTCTTTACAAACATATTTCTCGTTACATATTATCGCACATTATTGGTGTAAAAGCACCCTAAGTCCTTGTAGTTTTTGGTCTAGTTTGTTTATTGTATTGCAGTTTTTTTTGCAATTTTTTGTCTAATTCAAAAATTAAGCTCGATTGGCCTTTGAACTGATTTCGTTTTTTTTCGGTTTTTAAATTAAATGCATCTCAAAATGAGGTCACTGTATAGAATGTCTCTGCTTCTCTATAAAATAAATAAGCTGAACCTTGTTATCTTTTGAGGAAAAATCGACCATAGATAATTAATTTATACGATTAAGCTAATGTTTACGTTTTTTATTGTTCTTGTTTGTTTCCGATTACAACTTTATTGATATAGTATACAAACTAGTGGTCCGCCCCGGCTTCGCCCGTGGTACCTACATGTTTAAACTATCCTATCTCTCAAGTTGGATCGAACTGCACATGGTGTGCGAATTTTATTATAATCGGTTAAGTGGTTTAGGAGTCCATTGAGGACAAACATTGTGACACGAGATTTATATATGTTACAGGAAATGTATGTAATCCGGCATTGTATACAATTCCTAGGAATTGTATATAATTCCTAAAATCGCACGGAAATGTGTGAAATAAATTATTTTATACACATTTCCTAGGAAATCTATACATTTCCTAAATAGCTATCGGAAATGTAAAACATTTAAGATATTGATATGTCGCAGGCAAGGGTTGGACTAAAGCAAAGGGGGCGCAGGACTTAGAAAATTTTTGATGGAGTTGGTGTCATTATCACACCTATTTATTATTGTTTTATCGTAAAGATTACGCTTATATAAGCATGTTTTATAGGAACAACTTTTCTCTAAAATCAAAAATAGCCGAGATATTCGCCCTCAAAGTTAGGTTAGGTTTAGGTTAGGTTAGCCGTTAGGTTAGGTTAGGTTAGGTTTGTTAAAAAAAAACTACACAGAAATAGGAGCCCCGCGAAGCGGGGCTCCGTCGACGAAGATCGAACGATCGAAGATAATAATATGAACATAATATTATTACAATTTTACGGTATGACTGTTACCCGATTGTAACAATAAGAGCTATAATAAAAAAAAATAACAACGTGTTTTATTACAGAAAGCATTTACTTTACACATTTCCTAATACGATATTGGAATTGTATACAATTCCTAGGAAGATTATACATTTCCTAGGATATGCATGCATTAAATAATTTTTTAAACAATATTTTATACATTTCCTAAATGGTATCGGAATTGTACACATTTCCTAGGAATTGTATACAATTCCTTGATTTCATACATTTCCGGTAACATATATATTAAGATAAGAATAATTATTTCATTAATTAGAACTATTTTGTTTCCTTTATAGTTAAAGAGAAACCGGTTGTGTCTAACCGGAATTATAAGGTACACTATTACACATTAGGTACATAATATGTACCTAATATAAGCCCTTGAAGTTTTTGCGTGTCTAATTTATATGTAGATTAAAACCATAATATGAACCTTATATGAACCAATTAAAATTTAAGAAGTAAACAAATAACATTAACTGCGTATTAAATTACGGTAAAATTAAATTTGTTGTTTTTTAGAGCTACTATCATACATACAATTTAATTTTACATAGGTAGGTACTTAAAACGATTAATCTAAATATTTTTATTTTGATCTGTGTAGAGTAGGGCTTCTGCCCCCAAGGTTGCCAAATAATAAAGCCTTTTTCTTTAATTACTTTTAATTCTCTTTACAATATGTGTTGCTTAAGCTAGCCGTTATGCACTACTGACTAATAATTCTAATAAATGTAAAAAGCGTCGGGGAAACAATGTGGACGCACACATATACAAAAAGCTCGATCAGCGAATTGCATATGTGTGTCCCTACAATCTGGGATCAAAACACATTCGCATGCTGTTCTGGGAGTTCAGACAAAACATTATTTCTATACCGTGATGTTATGATCAAGATATTATTCAAATAATTGCGACGACACATTGTAGGATGTGGCCGACAATGCTGATTATGTTTTAACATCGCTAGACAATATGATAGCCGGATGAATGAAACTCGTGTTATTGTTATGGTTTTACAAAGGGTTCGGGCACGGTAGTGTTGGAAGTTAGAACATTCTAGGCGTTTGCAATCTCGCGTAGGAAAGGTTTGGGAATGGAAGGTTCTAGAATCTAGATGCTTCTTAAAATTCTGGTACTTTAGTTTTATTGGAACACTAACGGTTCGTTCCTGCTTCGTCCGTAATTCATATATTATTTACTAGCTGCGGTTCGCGGTTTCACCCGCGTGGCTCCGCTCCTGATGGTCTTAGCGAAATGATATATATGGGCTATCTTACACTGAAAGAATTTTTCAAATCGGACCAGTTGCAGTAGTAGTTCCTGAGATTAGTATTTCAGGAATCACTTGTAAGTGTAAAAATTTGAGAAATCAGTCCAATAGTTCCAGAGATTAGCCCGATCAAACCAACTCTACAGCTTTATATTACTACTTACTAGTACCTACAGATTTTAGTTGTTACAAATTATTTGTATTTTGATTTTATTTACACATTCTAGAATCTAGATTCTATCTTATAACTAGATATTAATCTATTCTTATATTATCAAGATATTAATCTATTTTTGTGTACTTTGATTCGTTTAGAACGTTTTCCCTGCTACCGGAATTTGTACTTTGATTTTTCTCAAGATAAAGCAATTAATGATGCGTAAGTTAGGTATGTTGTTTGACAAGATTTAAACAGGTCTTGTGAGAATTTAAACTAATCCGAATATAATTTATGCATTTACTAAACATTGTAATAAATAAAATGTCTGTTATGTGAGTGATACTGCGTTGGTACTTACTGAATGTAGAACTTGTTTATATGTAAAACATTAATTATTATAAGTTATCATCGCATTGAGAAGATTTTATACAAATAACAAAACAACAAAAAGATAATAATTATTACGATTAATAAAGTAATTACTAAGAGTGACATAAAGGGAGCTTTGCGTAGTTACGTATTTTACGTTAAGCGTACACGGAACTTTTCCATTTTTATTAAAAAATTAAAAAAATTAAAAACATTAAAAACATATTAAGAAATTTGTATATATTCCTAATTTCTATAAAATTCACATGCATGTAATACTAATACACATAGTCAAAATATTACCTGATTGTTGTAGATACGGGTAGAACAAAAAAGTGAATTTTAAACAGAGATAATACTTTTGTCCTTTGAATAATAGGAAGTATATGGAGTAGGTAACATTGACACTAAATAGTAACAATGGTACGTATAGTTTACTATTGTTCTGAGCGCAAGTACTAATTAGTTGTCATGTACGCTAGTTACATATTTTCATTTGTTTCAGTTTTGTTACGTAAAATCATGATCATATTTAAAGTTTGTATCTAGATGAAACCATAGCCATACATTTCGCTATATCCCTTTTAAATATTTCTTATACTTAAGTTAAGTTTGGATTGGGTAATTTTGTTTGCTTTCTCGATAATTCACTAAAACTATCTAGTTTTAATCGCTTGGTGGTGTTGTTTACTCCTACTAGGTGGTGTTGTTTACTCTAGCTTGAGTTCTACTGCACTTATCGAAACATACTACATACATATTGGAAATAATATCTGAATTATAATACGAAAACAACGATAAATATATCACAGCGATACGCGGAGAGAACGCACTAAATTAACCAAACGTACGAGAAGACGGCTGCGTATTAATATACAGATAACATATCGTTCATTGTTTATCGTCTAATTGACGTAGATGATATTTACAAGTTCAGTTTGTATATTTGTTTAGTAACAATATAGGCGTCTGACAACTAATTAGTAATTACTCAATGTATACAGTAGCACATGTTACAAAGGAAACATACCACTTCTGATTATTGTGTCTACGCGGTGGGTGTTGTGTACACACTGTATAAATACGTAGTATCAATATACTTGAAATTTAGTGTTAGGTAATTTAATGGTAGTGAACAATTTTATGATGTAGCAGATGAAGGGATACGAGATTCTGAATAAGGTTTGAAAACATTTGTAGTAAATACAAACATATCTTAAAACCTGCCCCAAACTTTACTACCCATAATCCTATGTTATATTACAAATACGAAAGTGTGTTTGTCTATCGTTCATGTCTGAACTGAGCAAATTTGTGATATTATGTTATTGTGTTATGAGGACAGCTAAGAAGCTTGACATTGGCTGCTTTTACAACACTAAAACATCTAATTCTTACGTCAATGTGAAGATGAGTGTTTTATGCCAAAAACTATATAAAAATGCATTATTTCTATTTATAAATACAATGGGGAATATTCATGTTTTTCTTTTTTGTCTTAAATTAATAGTTTACTATTTTATAACGTAGAAAAACATATTAATGGGCTTCAAAATACTCTAGATGTCGTCTATGTGACGTCACATTTCGTTCGACCTATGGTGGCGCGTTTTGGAAGTTTGAATTTCGCTTCCTTATTTTGCACTTTTTGAATATTATTTTAGGGGTTTAAATAATAAGTAAATAAAAAAAATCCTTTTATATGCATATTCCCTATTTCCCACAGGTATTCCACCTCCGCGACGTTCGATGGGAGAGGCAGCGGTTCCTCTCCAAGTCTTTCCTTGCATTCGTCACATTCAACGTGATCATCTATTCGCTTCTCTTCGCCGAAGTGCTGACTATTAACGTGGCTGATACATCTGCTGAGAAGAAGGTATGTTCTTGTGATTTAGCTTTGAAGGGAAACTTCTTTAGGCCCGTTGAGAGTAAAATTTCCAGGTCGCGCCATGGCAATACCGACACGTCATGTAAGGCGACGATTTTGGTATCCTTAAATCTTGCCAAAGAAGTTTCACTTCTGACACGTGTGCTAGGCACACACGCTCTTTTTTGTTAACGTTTGCAGGGAAGTTTGTTTTAAAAAAGTTTGGTGTTAGATAGCCTCAGTTCGACAATGATTGTGTAGTAGGTAGGTAAGAAGACCTGTTTCATGTCTTAGTAGTGTATAAGGTCCATGAGTTATTATTTTAGCAATACGACGATGGATTGACGTAGTTTTAGTTTTTAGTCTGATTACTAAGTGGAAAAAGCGAATTAATTAATTATTTTTAAACAATAAATAAAAGTTTGTCTACATTTAGCTAATGCGTAATTGATTGACTGATAAGGTTAAAAAAACAAATGCCAATTTTATAGCTCGATGTTTATTATGAGTAACTACTAACTAAAGTCATTATTAGAGTACATACGATTAAGATAGTACTAAATATTTATTAGTAGGATCGTTGAAATTAGCATTATATTTAGGTGATAGTAATGCTAATACAAAGCATATGATGATTGTGATATTTATTTTTGTGGGGTCTGTAATATATACTACTTACATCTCTTCCTACTTCCACAAGTAAAGGTTCCATTTTTCAGTGGACTTTCTTCATCGCTGTCCTTGATCTCTAGATCCATATGTCCTTACTTTCGGTACCTATTCACTATTTCCTTATAGCGTTTTTAATAACGGAATGTAAACTATACTAACATTATAAAGCTGAAGAGTTTGTTTGTTTGAACGCGCTAATCTCAAGAACTACTGGTCTGATTTGAAAAATTATTTCGGTGTTAGATAGCCCATTTATCGAGGAAGGCTATATTTCATTTCCCTAAGACCAACAGTAGCGGAGCAATGCGGGTAAAACCGCAGGGCACAGCTAGTTAAACCATACTTCTGTTGATACTTTTGACAAGTTTTCATACTTTACGTCCAAAAATTCGATTATACCAATAGTATTTAACAGTTTAATAGGTGGAAACGATTGCGTTTTAAAATTGTAACCACAATACGTACTTCTATTTAGGAGTAAATAGAATGATTAACTCTAAAAGCAAAACGACCGCGTGGGTGTGACCAATTGCCATCGTCTATTTGAGTCCTTTTAAATGTCCTTGTGTGCGTTTTTATCAGCCATTTGGCTAAATACTATTAGTTTTTTAGATGAAATCTTGCACCAGTTTTTACTTTCCGGTAAGGAATTCTCTGCAAGTAGCAAATTCGAATAAAATGATTTTTGGTTATAAGTAAAACTCAAGGAAAATCAGCAATGAATACTGAGATAAAAAACTTAGAATTAGTCTATTGTGGTAAAGTTTTCCGAAATATCTTCTTTGCATTGTTATTAGGCATTCGAAAACGAGACATCATAGATTGTTCTGTTTTTATACATGTTTTCGGATCATTTAAACATATTTTTTGTAGTTAGCCTCTCGAACCATTTGGAAGACAGTGTATTCTAAACTCAAACACTTAGTTAAAAAATGACCTTGAGAAAACAAAGAAAAGAAAAGTGCCAATTGACAGTATCAAATATTGACTCACGGCAAATGATAATGTACCTTCATGAATAATTTAAACGTTTGTTTAATGTTTATGTGTAGTTAGATTGGAAGACAATCAGCAATTTATAATAACTTGGTATAGTCGTAACAGTATTAACAAATTGGTTGGTTTGTGTTGATGATGTGACGGTTCTTGTGTATATTGGTGAGCTATAGATTATCTAGCATTTTACCCCACAAAAGGTGATCTTTGATTTTCCCAAATTTTTTAATCCTAAAGAATAGATAAGTGTTACAGTTTAAATGGTAAGTCTTCTCTTCTAAAGCTTGGATTTATGGGAAAATAGTATAAGAAGAAATATGACTAAAGAAAAAAACTCTTCTTAGAAAGAAGATCTTATCCATCATTATTAGAAGTAGGCTAGTCTAGAGACAAGTCTATTTATGAATTATCCCTTTCTATCATTACAATTATGCGAAGCGAAGGCGTGTTATTAATATTTGGTTTCTCTTGTTGCAGAGTTTCTATCAGCACGTATTCAACGGATGCTACGCGGTTTTGTTGTTCGTTGTGGTTGTCTTCTTCCTGATTTATGGCGTCGAAGTATACTTTAAGGTATTTTATACTAATAGATAGAAAATGATTCATTTTATATTTAAGTCTTTAGGTGTTTAGTTGCTGTGTTATTGGCCAATGAATTGAATTTTTTGTAATTTCTGTAGTAGTAGTCTCATACAACTTAAGGAAATTAGCAGGAAAAACTTATCATATCTTATTTTTATCCAGAGAATAGAACAGTAAGATAGATACGTATTTATAATTTATGTCACAAGGATAATAAGTTTTTACCGCCTACTGTACAGTCTGAATCAGAAAAAAACATGGTAACACTAATAATATTTATTGATTACACAATGATACAAAGAAGTCAATGATGGACCATTACACCTTATGAGGAGAACCTTACACATTAACTTGTGTGATAACGCTCTATTGTTTGATGCTCTTAAAATACTACGCACATCTTTAATTACTTAAGCCTATAAAATTAATTATCGGAATTTGTTTCGGAGTTCTGGTTTGTAAGCATCAAGGAAGTCGTAATGGGTTTTTTAAGGAAAAATGGTGTTATTTTGTAATTGTCATTGGTAAAGTTGAATGAGATTAATTAATGATGTAATCGTAAAGATCGAATCTTCTTCAGTTGTTTGGAATTATTTAAACAATTCAAGCATCACTCTTGTACGAAAGCTTACAACTTCAATTTCAGGTTGTTTTTGTTTGATAAAATTTAACTGGAGGTACTCGAGTAATTAAAGTAAATTATCCATGTGCTAATCCCGTTTTTATTTCTGCAAAAAAAGTCATCAGCTCTCTATCTATCTAAAGCTTTGTAAAATTTTGATCAATACTTGTTCTGTAAACCAAGAATAACGAAGCTTAAGAAACATCATAATTTTTCACGTTTACAATATTTGTTTTAGCTTCGCGGCGAGTTCCTGCGCGAGACGAAAGTGTGCACAATAATAACACCGCGGCCGGGACCCTCGTCCGCGGCCGACGGGGACGATGTGCAGGACACGCTCGTCAAACAGGTGCGTGTGTGATTTTGTGTGTGTGAGTTTTGTGTGTGAGTTTTGTGTGAGATGTGTGAGTGTTCGTAGATACATAAATGTGTGTGGGGGGAGATGAGTGAGTGTGCGTGCGTGCGTGCGTGCGTGTTTGCGTGCGTGCATGCGTGCTTGCGTGTAAGTCATTGCTTGTGTGCGTGATTGCGTGCGTGCGTAAGCGTGATTTCTTGTGTGCGTGCGTGCGTGCATGTGTGTGTGTGCGACACATATGCGTAAAAATACATGTTTTGGGTGTTGAAAGGCGTGCTTGACATTATTTATGTGAACATAAACCAATCTAAATAATGATTTACATTGGTATATCTAGTAAGGCTAAAGGGGGCCTGAACCTCAATCCAATGTGACAAATTAATGTATGAATTTTTTTTTTTTTTTTTATGTCAGAGCAAGCAAAGGGGCAGGTGGGCCACCTGATGGTAAGTGGTCACCACCGCCCATAAACACTTGCAACACTAGAAGTGTTGCAGGTGCTTTGCCGGCCTTTTATGGACAAATAAGCTCTTTTCTTGAAGGCCCCAATGTCGTAAAAATTAATTAATTTATGTCAATGTATGAATTCAAATAAAGATTTCATATATTTATTATTTATTGGCGCAGGGTGTGCAAACGGACCTGGCGCAGTACGACGGCAGCGTGGACCCGCGCTCGGTGAACCACTCGCAGCTGCACCAGTCGCGGCTCGGGCTCATCAGCCAGGCGCTCATGCTGATACTCATCGTGGGCTTCCTGGCCAGCGAGACGCTCAGCGAGTTCTGGAAGGCCAAGTGAGTTGACCATATAGAAAAAGAAAAGAAATATTGAAACCTAACACACACAAACACAAAAACAACATTAAAAAAAGAGCGTCTGTGTCGAGTACACATGTCAGAAGTGAAACTTCTTTGGCAAGATATAAAGATACCAAAATTGTCGGTTTACTCCATGACGTGGCGGTATTGCCATGACGCAACCTTGATATTTTACTCTGTACGCGCTTAAAGAAGTTATACTTCAAAAAAGAAACTGTTGTTGCAACATTTGACACACCTTCACCGTTCCGTATTGGTCAATTTCAATTAGAAGCAGTAGTTCTTGAGAATCTATACATATAATAAAATCGTAGGAAAGTCAAAACTGTACATTGAATATTTTTTTAAAAGAATACTTGATCCATGATCTATAATCGATATAGAAGCCAAAAATATAGTTTTTAGAATTTTTGTCTGTTTGTCTGTTTGTCTGTATGAATTTCCGAGCTAATCTCAGAAAGTACTGCATAGATTTACTTCAAATTTTGCATGAATATTCCTAAGAGGTCGGGTGAGGATAGTTTAAACATATTATCATGATATCACCTTCGGGGGAGGAGCTGTGAACCTTTATTTTTCTTACCTATTCTGTGCGGGCGAAGCCGCGGGCGGAAAGCTAGCAATTTAATAATATTCTACGTTCCACCAAACAGACTTCTATAATATGTATATATAGAGTTCAAACTTTTCGAGTAGGTACCTGCCGCTAGTCGGGCCGCCACGCCGGCGACCCTAAGCGCATTGGGTTGCCGAAAGTACTAAATCTGTAACGTTAGTAATCTGGGATATGAAAAGTAGAAGAATCCTTTTCGATATGAAATCCTATCGTATAACTTTGTAAACGACCGATTGATTTTGTGTTAAATCATCTAAAATAAAAAGTTTGTTTTACCAATAAATTATCATTAGTCTGCCATTTCTTGCTGTTTTATCTTGGTATAGTCTTCTTAATCGAATTAAATCTTTGGAAGACAATATAATGATAACGTCATCTAACTTATGAATACAATTAGCATGTATGATCTAAATAATAATAATTTCATATCCTTGCAATTTTGGACTCTTTTAGAATTGATTTATGGTATATTTTTGAACCAACGGTGGTATTTGTATGATCTTTCTGTCTAGACAATTTAAAATCTAAAACTTTGTGTCTTATGTTTGCGTTACTTAGTCAATTTATAAAGATCATCAATAGACTTATTATTATAGGGCAAATGTTATTTTCTTCGCTTAGCTAGATGCGTGATTTAATATAGGGTTAGCAGTGGATTCAATTTTTATTTGACCACAGTGAATGTTAGAAAAAAATGGTCAATATACTGGCGTTCTTCCGATTATGTATTATTTAAAAATTCGGTCGGTGTAAACCAAATGCAAACATAGTGTACATTGATCTTTTGTTATGTTATTTGTTTTTAGACTTTTAGTGGTGAAAAAGTTTTGTAAAGGCAATATTTTATGATAGACTAAATTGATAACGTATGATTAAAATCCTACTAATATTATAAATGCGAAAGTTTGTGAGAGATATGTGTGTGTGTGTGTTTGTTACTCTTTCACGCAAATTCTACTGAATCGATTACAATGAAATTTATCACACATATAGAGGGTAACTTGGATTAACACATAGGATAGGTTTTATCCCGGAAATCCCACGGGAACTATGCGGGTTTTCTTTTGAAAACGGGGCGAAGCCGCGGGCGGAAATCTAATAAATAATCAATGACGAAATGTCGTACTAATTTTGGTGATGCTTTTGGGCGTTAATAAGAAAAACAAATAATGCTTCTTTTAGAGAATAGAATATCTAACTTCAGTTTTAAAGACTCATGTTTGTCGTGTAAACGTGAGGAAATTTGCGAGGGCCGTCGCTGTCGATATTTCAGCTACTGTTAGATAGAAGAGCATTATATAGATTTTTAAAACATTTTTGAAGTGAAAACTTCTTTAGCGGCGTTGAGCACTTTTTCTGTAATGGGTATAAAATCTTAAACTCGCGTCAGGACACGTGACCTGATCGAAAAAGCGTAAGACGGATACCATTCCAAAATATCAAACATGCTCAACGTTAATAACTGCCGGCACTCCCGGAGTGCAACCCGTCTTTTTTTTTTTAAATAACTCGGTTATTCCCAGAGTTCCGGTGGTGTCGCGCAACTGGCACGACGTAGTGTTCCGTCTCGCCGAGATCGGCGTCACGCTATGGTTCCCGTGCGTGCTGTGGAACTGCATGGCGCCCGAGCGGCTGTGGATCCTCAACCCGCGGCGCCTGCTCGCGAGGCAGCTCGACGAGGCGCGCCTCGCGGACCTGCTCGCGCCTAGCGGCCTCCCAGATAGCAAGGTGAGTTATATTGGGTGACTAGCTGTGCTCCGCGGTTTGACCCGCAGTGCTCCGCTCGTGTTGGTCTTAGCGTGATGATATATAGCCTATTGCCTTCCTCGATAAATGGGCTATCTAAAGCTTTGGTCTGGTGATCATGACGCACAACGCTGAGGTATGCGCCCCAACGCAGCGTCACGACGCAGCATTTACCGTCCCTGCGGAGAGGTGGTCAGTTGATTTTGCCGCAGCTACCAAGGTAGACGTGAACATGAACAATTTTGCTGTAATTTGTGCTTCTCAGCTATCTCCCTCCAGCAATTTTCTTTAATTATCAAACTCTTATGTTTTTTGTCTTTATTTTTATATAAAGAAGGATAGCTGCGAACTAATTCTATTAAATTGTCTTCGAAAAAAATCATATTGTCGCATTCATATATGCCGTGACGCATACCCGCACACCGCAGTGTTCAATCGAGAATGACGCCGCGCTGTGCGGAAGTACACCTCCCCACTCACCGCGCTTGCCCTTCGCCGCTGACGCATACTGCGACGGAACAAGAGAACATTGTCGACGTTTTTCATATGATTGAGTGTCCGGCATCGCAAACCGCATACCTCAGCGTTGTGCGTCATGATCACCAGACCAAAGCTTAACACCGCGTATTCTGGTGCGTGCTGCGCAATGCGGCATGCGTTCGAGATGTTCTGCGGTGGCGCAGCACCTTATCATGGCCGCACACGATCGATTTTCTGATCAGGAATTCAGATTGGGAAATCTGAATGCTCTGCTCACATACAAATTATTTTCCAAACGTACACCATTGTATTTATTCCGATTGGTAAAAACTAAAGTTGTTTCTGTTGGTGCGGTTATAAAAAAAGAAACAGAACACAGAAGTTTACATCATTCTCAAGTGCTGTTTATTTAATCTTGTCTGATTAATATCAAATGAAAGTTCTTTTTGCAACTGAGTAGCTTAGTATTTTAATTACATCCTTTTTTTAGATAGTAAGTGATTCATATTTCAGTGTCAGTTTTTGTGGGATTTAATTTTATGTCTTCACAGCTTTTATGCTTTGCTTTCTGTTTTGTATTCCAAAGGTTGATCCATGGGTGCCAAATGAATTAAGATTTCGTCAATAAACGGGTCTAAGACACCTATTTTTCCATGTTCAAATTCATAAATGTTTCACATTATTCATATCGCTTGACAATAAATACAACGTCAAAGGAATATCAAAATTCTTCTCATTAAGAGATATGATTGTACCAATGACTCCATCATTTTCATCAAATGTGAACCTTCAAATTTGGGTAAAAAACGCTTAATCCATGTCACGTGAAGCAAATTGCTACGTGCTTATCAATTTTTGCCAATATGGCTCATATTACCATGCAATAAGATTTATTTTATCCCTATTCCCAGCTCGATGTTACCATATTGGATATATCTAGAATGACATGGAAACAGAAATACGATCTGTTTATGGCTGTCGCAAGGAATTGGTTCTCGATTTGGCGTATTCTTTACGTGTCGTTCTTGTATCAGAAACCCCAGCATGCTATACAGGGATTGACTTCTACTGTTCGTTCGGTAAGTGTTCTGTAAATTTCTGGATACATTTCAATAATCAAGGTATTATTAGGTTCAATTAGGGCATTTTTTTTTGTTTAAGAAAGCAAAAAGTTTTCTGCTACGCAAATATTTTTTGGCCAAAAATTAAGTATGTGTATAAAAAAATGCTATTTTTGCCAAATGCCAAGTTTCTCCTTCCTACCTAGAATGTTTTGTTTTATATCTTTCATCGCCCTCCATATAACTTTAAAACAGTGCGTTAAATCCCTGATAACTTCTCCCTTTATACTCTACTCTCACGGAATGACCATGCGAATACAGTATATTCAGTCCCTGTTTACTATCCCATCCCTTTATACTCGACTCTTTCTTTAGCTAAAAGACCGAGAATGTGAATATAGTATATTTAAACCCTATTGACTTTCCAATGAATACAATTCGTTTAAAGCCTTTATTTTTTCAACAGAACGTAGAAACCGACTCGCTAGTAGGCAGCGTTGGCTCCGGCCGCGACTGCTGGATATGCTACGACGGCGCTCGCGCTGAGCCGCTGATCCGGCCGTGCCGCTGCACCGGGGACGTGGCCGCCGTGCACCATGACTGCCTCAAGCGGTGGCTTATTGAGGTGAGGGGGTGATGAGGAGGGAAGAGGGGGGGAGTCACTCGGACTATACTAGGTAGCTACGTGGGTGGGAGATGGGGGAGGACTATTTAGGAAAGGGGAGGGGAAGTTACTCTTACTATACAAGCTAGTACGTGGGTGGGAGATGGGGGCATTTTGGTGGGATTAGGGGGGTTTACCAGCTGGCTATTGGATATGCTACGACGGCGCTCGGCCGTGCCGCTGCACCGGGGACGTGGCCGCCGTGCATAGCCTTCATCGATAAATGTTCTATCTAACAGTGAAATAATTTTTCAAATCGAACGCGTGGTTCCAGAGATTAGCGGGTTCAAGCAAACTATTAAGATTTTTATGTATGTACTAGCGGTCCGCCCCGGCTTCGCCCGTGGTACATATGAAAAATAGATGTTGGCCGATTCTCAGACTTACCCGATATGCACAGAAAATTTCATGAGAATCGGTCCACCCGTTTCGGAGGAGTATGCAGACTAACATTGTGACACGAGAATTTTATATATAAGACGAGAATTTTATATATAAGAAAGATATAGATTTATTTTATGTTTCAATGAACACAATTAATTGTGAACGTCTGTTCTTATTGTTTTAAAACCTAAATTTATTTTTATTGATTTCCTGTTACAGAGTTATGGTACTCCCGATTGCATGAAGTGCAAAGTGTGCAACACACCTTATCACGTGGAAGAAACTAACAGGTAAAGTTTTTAGTATCTATATTATTACAAAAAACAATTAGCCATATGTTCATATTAAGTTGGTGTTCAAGAAAGAATTTTATATATTATGTAATCTGTAATATCTTTCGCAGACTACTCTGGGAGCGCGGGTTCACGTGCCTGCACGCGCTGCGCACGCTACTCGCGTTCATATGCATGTCGTGCTCGGGCATGTTCGCGTGGGCGCTGGTGCAGGTGTACTCGTCGCCGGTCGCGCGCGTACTGGGCACGGGCGGCGCGCTGCTCATATGCTACGTGGCGGCGAGGTGACTGGCTGCTTTTTTTATTTTTAAATTTAGAACGTCAGCGCTGCTGGGTAACTGGCTGGTTTCTTTTTTATTTAGGAAGGCAGTGTGTTTGCAGCCAGGTGTGGTAAGGTAACTGGTGACTTTTTTGAAGTGAAACTTCTTTATCGGGGGTGGACAAAAATTTTGTGTAACATTTTTGCGTTACGCCGTACGCGTGACATTTTTGCGTTACGCCGTGAGCGTGACATTTTTGCGTTACGCGCCAACTTTTTCTTATCCCTACCACGCGTGATTCGACGTATACTTTCTCCAGTGGAGTAGGGATAGCGTATCGTTTTAACGTACGTCCTACTACTTTACTTGACCGTTTTTCTATTGCACTCGTATTTATTTCCAACGCTCTATAGTGACGTGATAATATTACTGTTCTGCTGTTTATTATCCCTAATAAAGAAAAATAAAAATAATATTATATTAAAGTGATCAGCAAAATCAAAGTGTTTATTTTAATTCTAATTCCAGTGAATTTCTAAAAAAAGTAAGTAATTACATCTATTTTCAAATACTTAGGTGTAATTATGGTATTTATTTTTCGAAGTTATTTAAAATTAACCTCACTTTTTGATTGTATTTTTCAATTTTTTCAATTTTATTATATTATGTATAGATACACTAATACGTGGGTGGAATATATTTCTAATACTTGAATGTTGATTGTGGTACATATTTATTTTTCTAAAATATTTAAAGTTAACCTGAGTTTTTGATTGAATTTTTAAAAACACCAACACGTGGGCGTGATCATGTTATTTATTTTTCAAGTTATTTAAGCTTACCCCGTTGAGTCGAACCTCGATAAGTCAAAAAACCTCCAAATCTCGAAAAAATGTTTTGTTCCCTTCCCTTCAAACACCAAAACCTCCATTACTTGAAATCTCTACCCTCTGTTAGTCGAAATAATGACTCGAAAAATTAAATTTGAGCTCTGTATGTCGAACATAGCAACGTTTTATTGTACAACCTTTACAATTTAATCATTAGGAATTTATTACCTCCATTGTTCGAACAAAACTAAGTTACCGACTTTAAGAACGTGCCGACAATGTAAGTACACTATTG